>JADLIF010000859.1:0-10741 GCA_016648015.1 Steinernema khuongi | reverse complement strand
GAATGGACACGACGAGCACGCCGCCGGAGCCTACGACCAAGGCTACGGAAAGTACGGTCAGCACTACAACTACGACCAGCGCCCTGGCCACGAGGAGCCCCACTACGGATATGGCCCATACTACTGAGCCCTCTGAATCTGTTCAGCCGTCCGTTAAGCGCCAATAAAAGCCGCCCTTTATGTGTGCACCGAAAACGAGATGTGTGAGACGAAAACGGACCTGAGCAACTGTGTGTGAGATCGACGCAGACGGCGACTGGATCTTCGAGACATGTTCTGCAGACGTTTACAAGATGTCTGTCTGTTCAGAGACGTGAGCTTCTGAGCGCCACCTTGAGCGCACCAACAAGCAGCAACTTCTTTGACCACTTTGTGCGTTTGTCTGACCATTCCTTCGAATCCAATAATGTCCGTCGCACAACACCAGAGGATACGCGCGAAGTGATCGGGGTGGCTCAGCAGGAACTAAATGTCAACCAAACGGACCCATTTCCAGATTCATTGCTGTCCTGGGTCTGGATCCGCTAAACAAAGTGGGAAGTTAACAAAGAACAGAATTTATAGAAGGTTGCAAAACATAAGAAGGCAGCGAAACGGGGTTTAAATAAATTAGCAATACAGGTTCAGCTTAAAGACGTCGACCTACTGGAGCTTCAGCTCCCATTCCTTGATGTTGGAGTCTTGACCGATTGACATGATACGGTTGCTGGAGAGCCAAAGGACGCTGTTGACGGGGCTCATGGCGTGGGCACCTAAAGGCAAATGGTTTATGCAGGCGCTAACTGTGCCCTCCTTACCTTTAATCATTAAAGGATGTTCACCGGTGTTCTGCATATCCCAGATCATAATGTTGGTGTCCAGTCCTCCTGAAGCCACGTAGCGGCTGTTGTCCGACCATGACACGCAGTTCACTCTGGCCGTATGGAAGGACCACTCTTTGTCAGAGGCAATGGCGTAGTCAGCGCTCTTGCGATAAGGGATCACCTGAAATGAATCTTGTAGGCAGATAGGCGAGATCATAGCTTACCTTCCGGGCCGCATCCGAAGCGACGAGGAATTCCCCGTTGGGACTCCATGACACTGCGGTGATGGCTCCACCGTGAACGACCACCTTCTTCTCGTCCATTCGATCGCCAGAGACTTCGAAGATTCGCACTTTGTTGTCCTAGGCAAAGTGTGTAGTAGGCATACGGCTGGAATCCTTACCATGGCGCCAACGGCAATCGTCTTCTCATCCGGGTGGAGCGCGATACAAGTAGCTTCGAATGGAATATTCAGCAACGCGGTCTGCTTCTGGTTCTTGAAGTAGATGACGGCCCTGTGGCATGCGACCACAACGGTTTGTCCGCTGGCTGCTGACGACATTCCGCGTGGCTGAGAACCGAGCTTCACTGTCGTGGGTCTTACGTTATCTGAAGAAGATGATGAGGTAAAATCTCAAGGGTAAAACGTACCGATCGCATTCGTGGTGTTAGGAGTGAAGGAAATGGTGTCGTCCCATCCAATGGACATAAGCAGGCCTTCCGATGAAACTCCCAGTCCAGAAACCTGGGATTTGTGGACAACGGGAGAAACTCGCTCAGAGGCTCCGGTGCTCACATTCCAACGAGCTGAAAGACTCATAGTTCAGCATGGATTGTTAAGGGTGATCGCTTACTTATGTTCCCCTCGAAATCGGCGGTGTACAGCCACTCCTTGTTGGGCGAAAGAGTCGATGCCGTGATGGGCTTGAAATGACCCTTAAGCGTCTTCGCCACAGAGCCAGTTTCCACGTCCAGGTAAGAAACGAAGCCGGCAAGACTGACGCTGATCAAGGCCGTCTTCAGCCACAGGATTGCAAGTTGCTGATCTTCGACGGAGTTGCCAAACGTGATCGTCCTAAACGAGATGTTACAAACCAACAGGCCAACTATTCACTCACTTTTCCAGCTGCTTGGAGGCCACATTCCATACTTTACAGGTCTTGTCGCCGGAGGCCGTTGCGATGCGCTGGCCACAGGGGCTCCATGAGAGGGCGAAGACGCCGCCAGAGTGAGCGTTTCCCTTGCACTTCTCGTCGACGAACTCGCCGATCTTTTCTCCTTCGACGCCTTCGTACAGGATGACCTTCCCGTCGGCTCCGGCACTGGCGAAGATGGTTCCGTCCGTGTTGTAGCGGACGCAGTGCACGAAACGCTGATGTTCACGGAACAGCTGAAAGATGTGAGGGTAAATAAACAGGAAGTCAAATTGTGGCACACTTACCGTCTTAAATTTAAATGGAGGCCCTTCGAACAGCGCCACAGTGTTGTCCTCGCTGGCGCTGACCAAGCGGTAAGGCCGGGTTGGTCGGAAGTCGATGCTGCTCATGGAACGGCTCTGTCCCGAGAGGTTTCCGTTGCTGGTGCCGGTGTCGAAGAGGAAGACATGTCCAAACCTGCAACCATACCATTCGAACTTAACAAGATGACGACCACAACTTACTTCTCCCGGGCTTCGCCGACCACGGCAAGTCTTTTGCTGTCGTCCGACCAGGCAATATCCCTGATAGGACCCGCAATCACGGGGTACTCCGCCTTCAGGATATGTGTGGCCTGGGTCGTGTCCCAAATGCGCACCTTTCCGGACTGGTCCCCGGAGGCGCAGTAGTATCCGGACGGGGCATACTTGGCCACCGTCGTCTGGATGGAGTGCTCGGTGTAGATGTCGCACGCAGTCACGTCCTGAAAATCACCTCAGAATTCCTCACAAGGGCAGAAGAGAACTCACGTCGACGCTGCGGATGTAGACGCTGTTTCCATTGCAGTAGACGAAGTTCTTGCCGTCGGGACTGGCGGAGAGCACGAGCGGCAGGCCTCGGGTGGTGCGCGGCAGCGAGGCGAAGGTCCGCTTCTGGACGTACTCGTCGGAGCTCGCCATACTGAAACACGGAGAAGATGGAGAAGATGAGTAAACGACGCGAGAGAAAATCAGTGATGGAGTGAATCACGCGAATCGATCGTGCCGCCCGCGCCTTTCCCTGCTGCAAAATTCAAATCGCTCGAGGTGAGGTGGGAAACGGAGAAAGAGCGAGATGAGCAATCAGGTGGTTCGGTGGGCGAAGCAGTGCCGGCCGGAGAGGGCGTTCGCCTGTAATCGTCGGCCGAGGAGAGGACGATTACGCGGCACTCACCGAGGACACGGGTGGAGAGGCAGCGCTCGCTCGCTGACCCTCTATCGATTGAGTTCGAGGAAGTTAAACAAATGATCACCCGTCAAAACAGGGCCCGGGGTCGGGAAACATTTCTCGGTTGGATCTGAAACCGTGTTTCTCATTCTGTGGGTTTGTAGAAACACAGAGCAGACACAATCTACTGTAAGTCTAGTCTTGCAGGCTTCAGAGGTAGACTGTCTACTAGATATAGTCTGGGCCAACCACCCTGTCTTGCAAAGCAGTCCAATGTTTGTCTGAATCGTCCTGTGGCACGGCGGTCCTCGGAATCTAGCGCCACGAGAGTCTCTAGGATGGAGAATTCGCACGTTCGGTGGGATTCGGTTGGACGCGTTCCTTCTTCACTCATTATTTATTCATTCATCCACTGGGAAACACAAATTTACATAAACAGAAATTACTTGGAGTCGTTAAGCGGCTCACCAGGTTTGTCGACGCACACCTCGTCACTCCATTCTGCCTTCTCCTTCGAGTCATACAGTGTGCAATAGAGGGTCGTCGACTGAGTGCCGGTGATCTGGTTATTGCGGACGGCGAGAAAGCTAAAGCCCCTTTGGGTGAAGAATTCCAGCATAATCCATTTTTCGGAATCGTCTATTTCCACGAAGCTAAATGAACGGTTATTTTAATGCGTACAAGGATTTTATCCTACTCGACTCCCTGACGGCCTCCCCATGTAAGCCCGCCGCTTGTCTCGATGGAAACGTTGGTGCTTCCCGAGATTGACCCGATGAAGCTTGCGAGATGTTCCCGGCGATGGTCCGCTAAAGGGAACTTCGTTTCGATCTTGTATTGTTCACACTGGGGCGCATACTTTGCGGTCATCCCGAGGAATCCCTTCAGGAGGAAGTCGTAACGTTTGAACAGGTAGCGCTGAAATCAACAGAAGTAGGAGCTTTCACTGCTATGGAAGCTCAAAGCCGAACACCCCGAACCCTCTCCTTCTCTGTTCATACCTGTCTTCTTGACATGAGCCTTCCCGAGTCCACGTCTTGCAGGTACGTGTCGAAGACCTTGATTTCCCTGGTATGAGGACTCACGAGCTCGCAAAAGACTTCATAGAACACTTGGTCCACGTCGGCCCGAGGTTTGTCGATCTTCCCATGTACAACTTCCACCCTCGACCTAAAATACAGTAAGCAACAGCACTGACAGAGAGAACCTACATTGGGAGGCGTTGCCACTTCCATTTGAAGAGCGAGTTCCGCGTGAAAAGTCTAAAATAAGGTAGGTAAGATAAGGTAACTATAAGGTATGCGATCCTTACCGAGAAGTTAGGCCGCACATGTTGGAAGCGTTTACCACACGAGGTTCTAGAAGAGGGCAAATGAGGCAGTAGTGGGTGGCTCAGATAAGCTTGCAGAAGGGTCAAACCTCACTCAGAAGGGGGACATCTTCAGTCAATTTTTATTTACTCAACTTCACATAAATAAACATTATTCGAAGCCGTTATGGCTCCTCACTTTCCTACTACCAAGTGATCCTCCTCCCACCTTCAGACACGTTAATCGCCTTATACCGGAAGCCATAGAAGTTCGTCCAATGAGTGCCGGTGACCTGGAAATTGTGGACGGCGAGAGGGGTGCAGTGGGCATGACAATGCACTTGGAACTTCTCCCACTCTCCGGACTCATCAGTTTCTTTAAACCTGAATTAGGTCGTTTTAATAAGTAGAAAAACTTATCCTACTCGAAAAACTGGAAGCATCCCCAGCAAATCCCACCGCTCGTCTCGACGGTGACGTTCGTGCTTCCCGAAATTGATCCGATGAAGCTTGCCAGATGCGCCCGACGGTGGTCCGCCAAAGGGAACTTCGCTTCGATCTTGTACCGTTCGCACTGGGGCGCATACTTCGCAGTCATCCTAAGGAAGCCCTTCAGGAGGAAGTCGCAACGTTTGAAGAGATAACGCTGAAATCATGAGCAATAGGAAAATCTAGAAGAAAACTCAAAATTCCTCACCTGTCTCCTAGTCATGGGCCTTTCTGGATCCACGTCCTGCAGGTACACGTTGCACACACGGATCTCACTGATGCGAGGACCTGCTAGATCGCCAAGTAGCTCGCGGAAGCATCCGTCCACGTCGTCCCGAGGTTTGTCGAACTTCTTACGCCCTAGTGTCACATTTGCACTAAAAAAGTTTGCACTTACAAATCGTAACAACACTGGGGTCTTGCCCATTGGTCAGCGGGGAGAAGCGTATCGTGGGAAGTCTAAAATAAGATAGGATAAGATACAACCCTTGAGGCGATCCTTACGGAGAAGTTAGGCCGCACATGTGGGAAGCGTTTTCCACACGAGGCTCTGAAAAGGGGGAAATCCTGTAGAAGTGGGTGAGTGAGATAAGCTCGCGAAACGGACCGCACATGTTGGGAACAACGGAAGCTACGCCAAGGAGTGTGAACCTGTGTGAATCCAATCATGTGAACACCCTCTCGACTCTACCGACGATCCAGGCACGTCGTCTCGAGACTTCGGCTTCTCAGCGCACCACAGCCGTTGGCGACATCGTCGCTGGCGAGACGCAATATGCCACTAGGAACTTGGAAACTCGAATTTTGTCGCCTTTCTTCCTTATTCCATCGGATTAATCTTTATGTCCTCTTTTGAGTGCAGTTGCTTAGGAACAAACAACGATGAGATGTCCACTGCAGGGAGTGTCCTTCTCAGGGAACCTCGCCCGAGATTTATGGCACTAGAACACCCCTTGCGTCCAGTGTGTCTTCTGGGAGTCGGCACAATCGAAGGAGATCGATCGCGCACCCTCAAAGGTCCACTGCCTTTGTTTAGTGCCCTTCCTTCGATGCCTTCGGACGTTGAACACTTGTCGGCGGCCGTAAACATCGAGTGCGAGTCCCCTTCCGCTCCCTCGTTTAGTGCATTCTTTAACCGGGAGCATAGACGGACAAAGACCAAAGATTGGGCACGGCTTCGGAGCACTAGGTCGGGGAGGAGCATGCTTTGGGCTTATTTCATCTACAATTTGCGACTGCTCTCTTAATATACATCCATAGTGCTAAAACATCACAATTCCACGACTCAACATGACACGGGACCCTACTGGAAAGGAAGGAGCGAGACGGACAACAGGGAAGGAGGAGGACAGCTCGGTGCTGGGAAAGGTAAAGCACCCCGCCGCCTCAGAAGGACATCTCAAAGGACTAAATCTCACTAAATAATCAGATAAATACTCTAGCGCCTCTTGTTCTTCATCATCTTGAGGGTCTTGGCCATGAGCGCGCCTCGTTTCCCGGCCATGGGAGGGGGCGCCGACACCTTCTTCTCGGTCTTCGCGCCCACGTTCGAGTGCTTGGCGGCGCGGATCACTGCAGGGAGCTGCTGGAAACTGGCCTTCGATCCTGGAAGCGAGGGGTCAGAGGGTGGCGGAAGGACGGGTCCCACCGGTGTTGAAGATCTCGCGCCGCGACTTGCTCACCTCGATGGCCGAGGGGAGCGCCACGGACACCTGGGAGGTGCCGAAGGCCAAGGCGCGCTTGCGGACCTCGCGCGGGGCCTTCGGGGAGTCCAGCTGCATCGCCGTCCGCACGGGGTTGTTGATGCGGTTGTTGTGTCCGATGCGACTCGTGAGACGTCGGAGCTTCTCCTCGCTCTCCCGTTGCTTCCTCTGCAAAACACGTCGTTCCACTACAGCTTCGGCAGGAGAGACTTAGCAGATCGGTGGGGTCGAGAAGGGGGCTGTAGGGGGTGGAAGGCAGAAGGCGTAAGGAGAAACACTCACAAGGTAGAAGTCACGCCAGCTCTCCGAGTCGTCGCTCTCCTCGTTGGGGTACTTCTTCTCGCAGATCCTCGCCCAGAGCTCGTCGGTGTCTTCCAGCAGGTACTGAAAAGGAGGCGTTGGGGGTGCCTGGAGGCGGACTGACCTCGTTGTAGTGCTCGATGTTGAGGAGCTGCTCGGCGGTGCACTTCTCCAGCACGGGCTTCACCAGGTTGTAGGGCGTCCCGTTCATGGCCTCGATGTCGTTGATGTGCATGAGGAGGACGTTGATGCAGAGGGACTCGAGCTTGGGCACCTCGGACGAGAGGTTCGCCTTCTTGCGTCCCGCGTACACCTTGCGCATGTCCTTCTTGCGCGCCTTGAACATCTCCGTGTCGTCCACGGGCACCGGCTCGGCCTCCTGCTTCGCCCATGGCGCCTTCGGGATAATAAGGCCCTTCGTCTTCAGGCCTAGGGGCTTGTCCATGCGCGGCTTCTTACAGCGCGTCTCCTTGACGTCGTTGGCCGTGGCGAGCATCGCCGCGAAGGGGTCCACCGCGGGCACGGCCCTCAGCTTCTTCTTCTCCTTGTGGGGCTGGCTCGTGGAGCAACTCGGACGGGAGTTCTGGAAGAGATTCGGATTATCAGCCTTAGGATCAAGAATCACCAACCTCCTCTTCCGGTGTGGACTCCCTCCGCTTCTTCTTCTGGGGGACCTCCGGGGACGGGGAGCGCTCCGGCGAGGGGGAGTTGTGCCTGGAGGAGGGCGTCGAGGAGCGCGAGGCGGACTTCGATCGGTCCCCTTCTTCGTGGCCCTCTTCCTCGGGGCCATCGTCCTGGTCCTTGTCTTCGTCGCGGTCCTCCTCCCGGTCCTCGTCGTCCTCATCGTCGTCCTTGTCGTCATCTTTGTCCTCGTCCTCGTCCTGATCTTCCTCCTTGTCCTCTTCGTCATCGTCGTCCTCGTGGGCCTCCTCCTCATCGTCGTCATCTTCATCGCCGTTGCTCCTTCTCGAGCCTTCTGCGAGGAGCTTCTGTTCGCGCTCGGCGATCGCCCGCCACTTCTTCACGAGGCGGACGGCCCGCTCGCCGTACTCCTCGTGCTCCAGGAACTTGGAGACCGTGCGGCCGACGCCCGTCTTCTGGAGCCGCTGCATGGTGATGGGCACGGCCTCCAGGCGCTGGAACGCGTACTCGTAGCGGCCCTCATCGTCGCCCTGCAGGTAGTCGCTGTACTTCTGGATCTTCCCGAGCAGCCGTATCTCGTCGCAGTCGGACATCGTGCCCGTACCCGTAAGAATCTGAAACAGATGGAGATGAACTTGGATAGGAATGCGGAGATTCTAGAACGCGAAGACACGGGCAACATAGTGCGTAAGATTCTGAAGTAGCTCAAGTTTCATCTAGGACTGTAGGACGCGGCTAAAGCAAGCTAGAGACTCTGAGATACACACAAAACGATGCTTAAGGAAGTCGAGGTCGATTTCGTAAGCACAGGACACACGACGTGTTAACATGATGTGCTAATCGTGCTCAGCGTCGTCAGTTTGCCGAGTGTGAACTCCGATCTTGGGTATCTTCCCATACAAACAAAACCCCAACAGATAAAGGCCCTTCAGGCATCGTCAATACCCGTTAAGTACAGTTTTGAGCGCTGTTTGCTGCATCGATCTCCAGGCTAAAGGCGGAGCACTGAGAGTCCCACGATTACAAACGCGGTGATGCTCGCTCTCGATCGCAAAAGCCGGAAGTAGTCGGTCGAAGTCACTCCGAGACCGATCCTACTCAGGAAGAAGCGTTCAAACACGGCAAACAAACATCAAAACAGCTGGAGGTCCCAGTGGAACAGCTGAGACGCATCCGAAGCCAAGGAGAGAGGACGTCGACGTGGACCCAGGCCAGCGGAGGACGTCGCTCGATCCGAATCGTACTCGACCGCATCGTGCGACGACGACGAACGTGTCACGCGGACCGCGACGCGGCCGCCGACGACGAAAGAGCGGCGGTTTAAATTCGGATCGCACAGAAGGCCGCTGTAATCCGTAAAAAGGAGTCGGCGACGGGGTCGTGGGGGAGTAGAGGCGCCGGACAGTTAAGGAGGGCAGAGGAGCTTGAGCGGAAAAGGCCCAAAACTTGGAGGAAGGAGGACTGTGAAGGAGGAGACGGCGACAGGAGCGATGGGCGGACAGAGCCGTAAAAAATTAGCAAAAAAACACATAAAAAGGGGTGTGAATGGTGGCTTTTGAGAGCAAAGATAAAATCGATTCCAGGCAGCAAAACAACTCAAGAATCCCAAGGAGATGACGATGGAGGCGATGGGAACAGTCATGACGAAGACGAAAAAAGAGGATGGGACGCGGTCTTTGAACAGCCTTGGACGTCGATCTTAAGGACTAAACTTATCCAGGCTGGGGATCTAAAGGCGGAAAAAGAACCTACGTCACCGAAACATAACAACCTAAGAGAAGGGATCTGGCTTTCAGCGACAACGTAACCTAAAAGCATATCGATCTGACAGGACAAAACAACTTAAAAATCTGTAAGGAGGAGGCGGCGACGGTGACGATGGGGCACCGAGCCGCCGAAGAAATGAATAAAAGACGTAAGACGATGGGCTCCGAACACCAAAAATCAGCACAATAACAAATGAGAAGAGTATCGATTACAAACAGGGAACTTCCGGGACGGAGTGCCTTCCAGCACCTTAGACCTTCAAGGAGCTTAACGGCACCGGAGACTCCCCAAGGAGAGGGTCGGAGTACGGTATCGAAGAAAACCCCCCGAAGAACGACTTCGGAGGGAAGGCGGCACGGAACGTGTTTACTGCGTTCTGTTTCCGCCTCCTTGTCTCTCCGGGTCGGCGCTCCAAAGGATTGGCTCCACGCCGGAGTCTCCTTGGAAATTGGTCCCTTTTAGCGACGAATCAGGCACGCCGAACTCTTCCGATTCGGCCTCTGTTTTTGTTTTGCTTCCGCGACGCGTCCAGAGGGCCGAGGAGTCCTCGGCGCGCCGCCGCCTCGCCCCCTCCTTTCGCAATCGGATTCGCCTCCAGTCAGGTGTTCGCGGGTGACTCAGTCCACCCGTTACTTGTTTGTTTCCTTCGCCGCGCCGTCGCCGCTCCTGCCAGGGTGATAGGGTCCAGAGGCGGGCTGGGTCCATCTTCCAATCTATGGATTGGGTGCAAATCCCCAGAAGTCGACCTTTCCACTCGGCTCCAATGTCCGACGGCACATCGAGGCCAAACGCCCAGGGTCCCCTCAGGGCTCCACGAAGCCCCTTCCGGGTCATGTGCGCCGCTGGCCGCGCCTAATGAGGCTAAATGGCGCGATGACCACCAGTTCCCCCGACTGCATTGATCGGCTCCCGCGCCGCGCTCCTCATATGGGTGCCGTTTCGCTCACTCGATCTCGTCCCTTCCTCGCTTATTGTCTCTGCATCCAGCTGTACATTGCGGCCGCGGCGTCCTTCCTCTGCTTGGCAACGCGCTGAAATAAAGTAGATGAGTCAGAAGAGAAGGGAAGTGTTGCGTATGGACGAGAATCGTAATTTCCGCGCCTATGGGGACCGTAAAGAAGCGCCACGCGACTTTGGAAACTATTCGCGAGGCTCTTCAGAGGCGAAGCCCTCTCCTGCTTAAGGATCTGTCCACTCAGGTCCACTTGAGCAAAACGCGCCTGAAGTTCAAGAATTTGTCAAATCGATTTGTTTTCGCAATCTCGGCAACCCGAGTGCCCAAAGCACGCTCCGCTTGTCAAACTAATCGTAACGCCCCATGTAACAGCTCTCAAAACGTAAGTCGTGCTGAAACCAGAATCGTCGGGCAATGGCAACTCCTACGAC
>JADLIF010000857.1:0-33773 GCA_016648015.1 Steinernema khuongi | reverse complement strand
AGATCTGCTGACCTAGCCAAAAATACTGACGTCGAGGTTTGCTTTTATAACTACTAAACATTGGGCCAACAACCTACTACTGGGAAAAAAGTAACAACGCGCAATCTGCGCGCGCAGCCCCGGTTCTGTTATAATAAAGTGTTTAATGGGGTTAAAGCGTTCTACTCAAGTGCTTCAAGCACCTGTGGCTGAAAAGTTTTGTTGATCAGCTACACACTTCAGCGACAACTACGAAATCTGTGGATTTCTTCCACAAGAACTAGCATCGGACTTCTGAATAACAAACATTGCTAAATATAGGCTGGATCTATGGGTAACATTTTAAGTGGTTTCCTTGTCCGCTGGGAAGCTTCGAGTAACCGGGTTTTGCAAATTGGCTGTCCCTTTTATCACAATGATTTATTCCATTGTTTGACCTAAATGTTCTCATGCATGTTTTCACTTTTCTCTCCTCTCCTAAATGCCACTCGTCAGCGCTCCCTTATTCCCTCTCCCCAGAACAATAGACCCACAGGCGCGCCTCTCCACAAACAATCAATCGATACGAGTCGACTTCTCCGCCAGCGTGGCCCCTCTCCCCTTGACTTCCGTTGTCAAGCCGCCTTAATCCCATCGAGAGCATTAGGCTAAAACTAGAGAGAGCGCGATAAACAACGGCGGTCGCACTTCTCTCCACGAGTTTTGTGCGTTTCGCCGCCACGGATCGATAGATCACTTCTTGAGCGATTTCCCGCTACCTGCTCTGCTGTTCGGCGACACGTTGTCCGCCCGCGGGCTACCTTTAGTGGCAGTTTACGTGCAAACAAGATAGGCTCTCATCGCCGTTGCGCTCTCCGTATTCTGCTCGTGTTTATTCGCTGTTTGCTCGGATTTGTGGCCTTTATTGTGTGCGAAGAACCACCCGTGTTGTCCTTTGTCGTCAGCATGAGCGTGAATATGGAAAAGGGTTCCATTTAGTAGCAATTGCTGCGATATCTTAGAAGTAGGCATTTTTTCTTTTGCGTTCTAACAAAAAGTAATATGTTGTGAGCATACGCTTAGGCACTGCCCTGCTACCTTGCTCGACCGTTTGTGTAGGCAATTGAGGAAGGGAGGGGACGATGGAGAACATTATAATTGTACTAAGTTGCACAAGATGGTACTTGGGTTTCCGTACATGTCAAAGTTGGTTTTTAAGGTGAAAAAGGGACTTTACCAAAAACTTTACCAATGGCACACAAAAATCTTTATCTTAAACATCCAGTTTGGGTTTTTTTTCAGCTTGTTTTTCCAAGAGTAAGATTTTTGTATGTAGTATTACTTCACCACCGTTGTTTATCGCGCTCTCTCTAGTTTTAGCTTCATGCTCTCGATGGGATTAAGGCACATGAAGTGATACTATGGTGGATCGGGGGTGCGTTCCTCACATAATCGATCCTTATTGGTACATTTATCATAGGCTCACTATTTTAAACATTGAATCTTGGTCGTGACGGGACCAGGCTCGAGTTCTCTCGAGACACTTGTCATCAGGTTCTCAAAACGTTCCAGATCGCAATGATCGAGACGGACATCGACTTCGGCCCCATGATGATGGCGGTGGCTTACTACTGTATCGTCTTCGTCATCGCCGAGCTCACGCGGAACATCGTCGACCGAGTGCTCAAGAAGGGTCGCAACCCCTACATCTTCGCCATGGAGGCCATCGCCACCGCTCAGATGTGCACTTGTGTGTATGAAAACGGTCCGTCCACCTTCCTCCCACCCTAGGGTTCTTGAGTGCCACCAACGACGATTTTTAAACACTTAAGCATCTTCGATTGTTTCAATCCTTCTTCTAGGAATCATGATCAAACACTACGGCCCGCTCGGCTTCTTCTTCACGGTGACCTCGCTCCTCTTCGTCGGAGGATCCATCAACCGTGGCGCCTTCGTCTCGCCCCTCGGCCCCATCGAGATGTACTTCTACAAGACCATCACGTGGGTCCTGCCCCCTATTTCTGGCACTGACCGTACTCCAGGCTCAAGAAGCTGCTAATCACCCTCGCTGCCGAGGCTGTAGGCGGCTACTCCGCATTCCGCATCGCCCGAAGCCTCTGGTACTACTCGATGAGCCTGAGCGCAGAACACGAGCTACAGTACGCCGCGTCGTCCTGTGCCCTCGCCTACAAGCTTCCCTTTGCGTTCGCCGTCGCTTTTGAGATCGTCGGCTGCTTCTTGATGAAACTCATCATGAACAGGATCCCTGTGAACAGCAAGCAGTACGTGGTGCCCATCGTCATCTCCTCCTTCTTGAGTTTCGGTGAGTGGCGGAAGTATGACTTTAGTTTGACAGCAAGGAACGGTTCTACGGCCAACTCTAGCCACTTGTGTAGGGCTTTCTCAAACTGTCCACCCGGGTGCTGAGAAGAATGGACAGTTTCCATCTGTCTTCTTCTTGTTTTGGTGTCCACATGGACGTGACCGACTTCAATGTGTCTTTCCCAACGTCTTCTATGTAGTGCGATTTCACTCGCTGTGTAAAAAAGAAAAAGCGCATTCTCTTTTAATTTTAAGTGCACAAAAAATAGTTGTGGGACCCACTCTTGATAAGAGTCGCTGTTACTAAAGATAGCAATTTATGGCACTATTTCGAGTTAACTGGTTGCTTAAAAAGTTTGTTTCTATTGTAAATTTACCGAAGATAGTCATTTTTGTACAGTGGCCTGTCGCCCCGATTGCCTGGGCATTTTGTGGCTCAACTTTGATAGAAGCCGCATACCAGAGAAGAGACATACCACTTTACAATCCTCTTTGACCTTCGTTGAGTGGCGAACAAATGACTTAACTTTGACGGCATGGAACGGTTCCAGGACCTAATTTTTGTTCGTTATCTTGTTTTTCAAGTGAAAAAAGCACAAATCGAGCATCCTTATACAAAGTAATAGGCGCTGAACTATCGAGTCGAGAAGTTAATAATGGCTACAGTTACCTGGTGGTTCTTCATGTTTTTCTGTCTCTATGGGCGAGATCACCATTGTATGGAAGTTAACTAAAGTTAAAAAAGGGGAGGCACATTCCTTATTGATTTTATAATGTAGAAGTATTTTTTTATTTGTTAAGTTGTAAAATTATTGAGGATAGTAGTTTTTGAAAGAACACTCCGCACTGGGTTGCCTGGGCGTGGTTCATTCTATTTACTTGTCAACCTCCTTCATTCTAGCCCTTGTCTACATCGGTGTTCCCGGCCTTAACCCCACCGTCGCCTCTTCGCGCCTCCAGGGCTGCTCGGGTCTCACCACCCAATGGTTCCTCTTCACCTACTGGCTCTGTCCTGCCGTCGGCTGGATGGCCGCGGCGCACCTGGACAGACGCTCCAAGGCGAAACCGTCAAAGAAGAAGAAGTAAAAGTAGAGCGTGTTTATTGTTATATAATGTCAGGAAAACGAGTAAACCTCACGAGTTCGGTGGAGCGTTAGTTTTCAGTTGGGCAGTCCGCAACTAATGAATCGACACTTGCAATTTACGTCAAAAATGTAATCTATTTTCTCTACCGTATTCCGTTTCCCATTGAACAGCACAAAACTGTGTTATACGGTTTTCCCATGGTTGTTTTTGGTGTTCTCGGGATTCAAGGTACCCAAACTAAGGGAGTTCCTGTTTGTCTTCTTATGAGCTATTCTGGTGGCGATTTCTTTGTCTTATGGTAAACAAATGAGCAAGACTGAGGCAGGTCAATACAATATGTAGTGATAAGAAAGCAAAAACAGTGCGCTCACTAGTGGTAGGACATCCCTACACTGCAGGAATTTCTCGTGAAGGACGTATTTTTGGTAACGTAGTGATCAATCATTAGAAAGAAAGGGTAACATAAGGACGGTACAAATAATTGAGCATAGAATTTAGCTACATGTTCCGAGAAGATTGGGAAGCTCTTGCAACTACTATGCCAGAATGTTCAAAAAGATCTCATACTTGGGTCTCTCTTAAGTACTGTCCTAATGTGATAGTCACAATGGTCGTTTTTTTAGAGCAGTTTTATTTCGTTTTTTTAGTAATTTTTTCGCCCATCTAAGCAGTACTTGACGGTCATCCTAGTGATGATGAACTAGGCGTGATGAGACAATAGAAAGAAAGGATAACATAAGGACTTGGGAAGCGACTTGGGAAGCAACTACTATGCCAGGTTTTCCAAAGAGTTCTCAACCTTAGATCCATCTATTACAAGGCATCTAAAATTCAGTACCGTCCTAACGCGATAGTTACAATGGTTGTTACAATTTAGTTAGGTTTTTTTAGTGATTTTTGTGCCCGGACATAGTGATGATGAAGCAATTTCACAAAAATTCGTCTTCACTGAGAAGTTGCTGTAGAGGCGGGACGCCCTATAACTATGGAACGCACTGTGTCAGCTACTTAACGAATGAGTCCTCTGTCCTGGCAGTAGGAGTAGACGTCACTCCAGACGTTCTGGATCCACGGATGAGCTATGATAATCATGCCATGGATGGCGCGCGACGTGGCGACGTTCATGCGTTGGCGGTTCTTGATGAAGATCGACGAATCGTCGGCCGCGATGTTGCGAGGCGCAGAGGTCCGCGTGGTCAGCAGTAGGATATAGGACTTCTCGCGGCCCTGAAACTATTTTTGAGCCTTATACACTAACTCTTTATACCTGGAACGAGTCCACTGTCGCCACCTCGATCTTCTTGTGGTCCTTGAGCATAGTGCACATAAGGGCCGCCTGTCCTTTGTAGAGGCAGATGACGCCTATGTCTTCTTGTTGAACATTGTGTTTAAGAGCCTCATGAATCAGCACCATCGCCATGTAGGCTTCGTCTTCGTTGGTGCACGACCCGGAGCAGTTCTTCTGCGCCTCCCCGCTGCAGAGCTTCAGCATCAAGGGCTTTCTGGTCTCGAAGCTCCACACGCCTCCTGGATGCTCCTTCTCCCAGCGCTGGATAGCCACAGGCGAGATGTCAGAGCTGAGTTCTGGGTAGAACAGCTCCTTGGTCAGATGTTGAAGCTCAGGGTGACTACGGTAGCCAACGCTGAGGGTGAAGCGGACGCAGTGATCGTTCTCCAGAAGAAGATCGAGTGGTGGTCGAAGCTCGAGACCACACAGAAGTAAATCTTGACCGTTGCAAGTGTTGAAGAAGGGCGGCATCTGTTTGGGGTCGCCCAGGAGCACGATCTGGTCGATGTCACGGCTCACGGCCATAAGGGTGGTGAAGCGCGCGAGGTCCAACTGGGACACCTCCTCTACCATAAGACGACTGATGCGGGAGTGGCGGAAGAAGGTGTCGTAGTGGTGTCTCTTGGGACTTGTGAGGACGCGCAGGAAGCTGTCCGTGGTGGTTAAGATCACCTTCGGCTTGCACCTTCAGGACAATCTGATAGACTTTCGAAACCAGATCTACCTTCTCCGCTTTTAGCTTATCGAACGTCTCCGTTTCGGAGGCGCCACTACCCTTCTCATAGTTCCTCAGGCTTTGTTCGATCTTTCTGTACTTGTACAGGACGTCCTTGTCTTCTTCACTGAGGCCTGGAGGAAAACGCCTTGTGATCTCTCTGACCAATTCGTGAAGGCCGTTCTTCGATTGGACGTTCATCTTCCTCGTCACACTTGCGGAGAAGATTCTTAGGATTGGTAGATGGTTCCCTCCGATCTTCTCCAGGGTGGCAGCCATGTTGTCCACGGCATAGTTTGTTGTGGCCAAAATCACCTTAAAAAAGCATGATTAGGCTATGCTATGGGTTACGTGAAAAAAAGTCACGAAGTGAAAAATTCCTTTTATCCTTTTAGTACAATTTTAGAACAAAAGCTCGGTAGCACCATCACTTTGTATAGATGTTGGGAGGCGCTGCTTCCGCTGCTCCGTACATGATCGCAAAGCAGGTGACCGAAAAACATCTGACCGAACAGATACCAAAAACCGTATGACCGTGTGCAAAAATTGTAAGCCTAAGCCAAGTGTATAAGTTACTCTGCTCGCAAGGCTTATGCAAACCTTAATTAGCAAAATATAAAGTTACTTTATAAGATTTATACACATTTCTAGTCTCCCAAAGCCCGAAAAAGCTCTTTTTACAACTTTTGTTTTGGAATCTGACCGGGGACTTTTTCACCAACAATCATGCTAAGGAGCCTCACCTGAATATCATTCCTGGAGCTCGGCTTGAGGGAATCGCTCGTCGCTTTGTCCTTGACAGTGAGCGCCGCGCACAGCGTCTTTCCAGTGCCTGGACAGGCGGTGAGCACCGAAAACGCCGGAGGATTTTTGTGCCTGGTGAGCGAGTTAATCACCGCTCGTTGCTCGTGGTCCAACGTCACTTCCTTTTCGCCCACACGAACTACTTCTTCACCGGTTGAGAGCAGTGGCTCAAACTTCTTGAAGGTCCCAGAACCTCGGAGTAGGCGAAGGCCCGTCTCCGCTGCCCCCATCTCTGCTTTCTCTCCATACTCCCTGAGATTGGCCTCGAGCCTCTCGCCAATGTAGGCTATGACGACGTCATCCTCAGGGGAGGGGGGCTTCAGCTTCATCGAACAGAAGACGCCTTGGATCAGCATGTCGCGTTCCTCTTCTTTTCCGAACAGCTCAACGATGACACGCTGGGAAGCGCTTTCGACGGTGAAATCGAACCAGTTGTGTCCGACTTTCGCGATGTTCACGTCGACCACAGAAGTTGAAACTTTCTGGTTGTCCGTCTTCAGCACAAGGAACATCTCCACTACTGCATCGGAGGCGTAGCCACGCGGAAGTTCTTCCCCAAACTGGCATGATCCCTTGAAGGCTGAGTCTTCACTCCAGAAACACGTGACATCCTTGAACAACCGTAGATCCAGACCCTCACGCTTCTTCACCACTTCGCAGTACAGGCCAAGCAGAAGCCGGTGCGCTTCCAGGCGATAACGGTGCTTCTCGTCCAGTCCTGCTTTGGCGACGTCATTTGGATGCAGTAGGACGTGGTCCTTCTGGAACTTCAGCACGTGGTGCTTCTGAAGGGGTCGGAAGTCCCTCTCCCCTAACGCGGGCTTCTCATATTCCAAGGAGTAAGAAGAAGAGTTTGCGTTGCTCGATAGATCGACGTCGAAGGAGAAAAGGCTTCCAGGTGGCACTATATCTTCTCCATTGCATAGAATCCTCACTGCTCTGGTCCCAGATGTAATAACGGTCCTTCCACTCCGGTACTTCAGGCCATAGATCGTTTTCCGTTGCGATGGAAGGCTGATCTCCACTGGGTCATTCACTTCGTGGGTCGTTCCTTTCGTCGGCCTCTCGTATTGCGGGATCATGCTCGGCTCGTAGTAGAGCTGGATGAGATCGTGCATCACCGGGGCGCATTTTACATCTTCATTGCGAAGGAGGACGAACTTCCAGTTGGTTTCCCCTGTAACATCCTCCAGGAGGAACCCTTCATTCAAGTATTTGACGACCCGGAAAGGCGCATTGATCGTCCAGCGGTCCTCCTGCATCCGTCGGTTGTGCTTTCCGTTTCTCTCTAAACGGGACAGGTTATTAATTATTTGGTAAACACTCATTGATAGATTAATAGATCAGTAATTGATAGATTACTGACCTCTATAAACCATGACGGTGGATTTAGAGGCGGTGGAATCTCTGCAATTAGTTAACTTTTTCAGAAGGTGAAATAAATCACGTAAAACAAGATCAGAGCCGGATCACGAGTCTGGCATTCTGAAGCAGCTTTCACTAACTGATCGAAAGCCTCTGCTACCGATCATAAGTTTCAGACATTTAATTACGGGTCACACGGGTCGCATCACTGACTACCACCTCCAAAAATGATAAAGCGACTACTTCCTATTTCGCACACTGATAAGGAAGTCACAGGAAGCAAGACATTGCGTTGGCTGTCAGGAATTCGGAACTTGCCAATTTGCAGAATTGATGTGGACCTTACACCTGCACCGTACGCTCCCCTTCCAACTTCAACCCAGTATATATCCAAACCACGAGAATCCTATTTTTATGGCTTTTTACGGAGTGTTTATATCGCACAATCTATTTGTCACCTCAAAAATATGGCAAAAGGATGAGCGAAACAAATAATGGCGAGAAACCATACGCTGCAGTAGTTTAGACGTATTTTTGGGGAAGCATTTTCTCCATGGATACTATAATTGTCCTTTATTCCTGATTCCATTAAAACGAAAAACGGTAGAAGGAGTGGCACAGAATTGGCGTAACAGTTACTCCATGGGACAACGAAAAAAGAGAAAGCGATTGGTCAAGCAAAAATTTTTGTATATAGTTCCTTTTTGCGACTGAATTCTTTTCTTTTTTTTCTCGATAAAGTGTTATATGTGGAGTAGCGTGAAAGTGAAGCAGCCGACGACGAACGCGAAAGTAAGCTTGTAAGCGTAATATGAAAGCACAATGATTAATTTTTGCTAGCCTCTTCCTGTTCAAGAAGAAAGGGTTGCATTTGAAAGATGGCATGTATTTTTCCAGGGAAAGTTACCTGAAATCTTGTTTATCAATTTTTTACTGGAACTTTCATTGGAATTCTTTTACTTTATTGATCCTTATTGGTGTGTTTATCCATCCAAAGTATATAAAGAGGTAAAAATTTCAAAGGAAATGAGATTTTCTATTTTTGCTCGGACATTGTTGTCTTCTGTTTCAGAAACTGTCTTATTGTTAGCTGCTTTCCTTTTTTATTTCCATCGCCACATTTCCATCCTGTGTGTATGAAAACGGTTCATGCACCATCCTTTCACCCTAAGGTCTTTGAGTGCCGCCGACAACGATTTTAGAACACTTAAGCATCTTCAAGTCTTTCAATCCTTCTTCTAGGAATCATGATCAAGCACCCGCTCGGCTTCTTATTCATGACTTCGCTGCTCTTCGTCGGAGGATCCATACAATTTAAAGCCGGTAAATGTCGGCAATAATTGAGATTTTTTTATTTTTGCTCGGGCATTTTTCTTATGTTTCAGAATCTGTCTCAGCAGCTTTCTTTCTCTTGTTCTATGTGAGATGTCCTGCATCGCGTAACGTCATTAGCACATCGAATCGTAATAGTCTTAAAAACACTTAATTGCTTCTTCGGTCATTCGCCAGGAACCATTTCCGAGCCAATTAATCCCCTCCAATTGCTCTCCTGACGTTCCTCCTTCGCCGCACCTCCTGCAGCCGTCGTCCATCAAAAAGCCGTTAGACGAACGACCTTATTAAGTCCATAAATTTTACGAGGTGCGCGCGACCTCTCGGGCGCGTGTTGCCAGCGCGGTCAGTGGTGCGCGAAACATCGATTATTCCGGCGCGCTCCGATCCGCGCCATTATCCCCCGGCCCTTTGTAATTATGAGGCGCGCGGCATCGATCCGCCAAAGGGCCACCCACGTCCGGCAGCGGTCACTCGCGCGCTCCCGGCGGAGTCGCAAAAACCTGCGAAACCCAATTAAATCCGTCTCGACGACGCATCTGCCCGACTATCGATTCTGGCTCCCGAGGAAGATCCTCTCCGCGCGGCGTCCACAAATGCACACTTGTGGAGCAGTGGCTTGTCAAGCCCCGGGTGCTCGGGTGCTTCTTGAGGGTCGTGCGGAAGCTGTGGGAAGTTTTTAAAATTCGCTTCTGGCCAATTCAGATCTGACCAAATTCCAGTTTTCTCCCATGAAGCCAAAAATTAAATCAGATCGTATTTTAAACAGTTCTAAACAGTTCGATTTCGTTCTAAACAGTGTGTCGTCCTTACGGACGTCCAAAAATAACAAATGTAGTTATTGTGAATTGGTGAGAGACCTGAAGTCTTGGCCTGTCGACCCGGCCAAATCTGAATTTCATGAGTGGCTGCCAGAAGCGAATTTTTGAAAGCTCTCACCGATATTTGAATTGTGTCTTATGCATTTTCTTAGTTGCTTCTTAACCGTTTGACTAGAAAAACACGTTAAATCGCAAAAATAGGTTGTAAAAATCAGTTTTTAGAAGGTATTTTCAACTTGGACCACTGTGGTTTTTTTCAAAATTCCAAAAAAATTACGTTTTTTTATTCGTTTGTGCTCATAATCTTTCCAATTAGGGGCTTTTCTAGTCGCTGAACGTAAATACGTTATTTAAATTCAGATTCGACACAACAGCAGTGAAATACAGCTGAATTTTCAGAATTTCATAGGCTCTTGCCGAAAATTACCAAAAGCTTCCCTAAAAAAGTTTTTCCGTGATCTGATTTTTTCTTTTATCGTGCTTAAGAATATTTCCATTGCGACAACGCCCAAAAACCTGAAAAAAGGTATTATTTCTGCGCAAATTTCACAAAGTAAAGCGGTGGTCATATCATTATGCACCACTTGAATTGGGTACATTTCATTTCCGATGCTCCCTGTAAGCACTTGACAATCCCTACTTCTACTTTTCCGATGTTACTTACCGTTATTTTAGATGCTCTTTCACGTAGTAGTATCGGTTTTTGCAGAAACCCCTAAAAATCCTGAGAAACGAGTCAAAACTAGGGTGGTCATATCTTTATGCACCACACTTTATTTTGAGCTCTGGCTACCGGTGCTCCTCGAAGGCTGTGTGGATGTTTCGTAACATGTTCAGAAGAGCGAAGAATGATTTTTGGAAATTATAATATACTTCGTTTGCTCCTGCTTTGCTCCTAATCCTCCAGCATAAGAAACTGCTGAAGTTGAGCTACATTTTCAGTGAAGACAAGGTAGTACTTTTATTTTTGTAGCAGATCGCCCTCTATCGGAGAACTGACCCACCAAATATAACACGGGATACAATGGAAATCACACTTGCAAGAGGTTTCCAAGCAAGGTTTATTGACCGGCTACCGTTTTGTAAAATTTTGTGAAATTTTTGTAACCGAGATTTGTAAAATATGCAGTAGTAATTTTTGGACTGTTCACCGCTGTCCAGTTTCCATTGCCGATTTTTCTTTGACTTTCTTGTCCATTGTTGATTAGTCGAAACTTAATTGTTGAGCGCTGGATGTAATTTTTTATTTTTGCACTCTGCGTTTTCGTTTTCGAACACTGGAATGGACACTGGAATCTCATCAATGGGTATTGCCACAGGACAGTTTTTTATTATTTTTTTTCAAAAGATTTAATTAGTCCACACGTAAGTTTTCCTGTAAATTTTTGATCGGTGCATGATTAACCAAGAAGTTTGGGATAATTGGCTTTATTTCTTCAGTTAATTTCTCTACTGTTTTTTGCTCGCTGGGAAGTTGCTTCTGGAATTTCGAGCTTTAAATTTGAAAATCTGCTTTTAAAATTTGATTGTTCCAGGAATTTGGCTTTCTTTTTTTAAAAGATTATATTGGGCTATGGTCGAAATGTAATAGATAAGTTTTTTTCTACATTTTTGATCGGTGCTTTGAAGTTTCGAAGGTTCACAGCAATAAGGTTTATCAAGAGACATATTTTTCTTAATTTTTTTTTCTTCAGAATTTTTCCTTCCATCTTGATTCCATCTTGATTGCGACCGAACTTTTTTTACATTTTTTAAAATTTTTGATGTTTCTTCAATTTGCCAATTAATTTGTTGGTTTGGAGTATTCATTGTTTTTGGAATTTCACGCCTTTAAAATTTGGAAATTCCGAGAGTATCAACTAGGAGGACAATTTCAAGGAGAGACAATTTTTCAGCTTTTGGTTTTTCTGAAAGCAATTTGGACTATGGTCCAAACGCAATGGATAGAAGTTTTTTTTATTTTTGTATGGTGAAGGATTTGTCAAATTGGGATACCGTTTCTCTTGCCTGTTAGAAATCTGCTTTGGCGATTTCAAGGTTTGTAGCAATAGGACACAGCAAAGGACATATTTTTCTTTAATAGTTGTTTTAGAATTTTTTTTATTTCAAAATTCAATTACACAGCGAGTCAGTGTATCTGTCCCCGAAATAGCCTCGTTTAATCTCTTTTCCATCCCATTTTATGGCCGAGTGCTCTGGTCCATGCTTCATCCTCGGGCGGACGATCTAATCAAGATTTCCGACGCAGGAAATGCCGGCTGCAATCCTCTCTGCAGCTGCTGCCTACAGGAACACGCTTTAGTGGGGGAAGTCATTCAACTTCACAGGGAGAAGTCAGCTGCATAAAAAAAAGAAAGAATTTTGGCCTGTTTTTTGTTTTGTTTTGAGAGTTTTAATGTTCTACTGCAGGCAATTGGTCACATATGAGCTTCATTCTATCTTTTATGACCTAATAATTGGAAAATTTTTGAAGAAAGCAGCCTGAACCCGGAAAGGTTCTGTAAGTTGCCATAACGTGTTCAATTTCGGTCTCTGAAGCTTTGGTGAGCTCCGGTGCATATTTCCAGTATATTAAAAACATTTCATTTTTCATTAAATTTTTGTAATTGCTTCACTGGATCATAAACCGTTTAATAAAAAGAACGACGTGGAGTTGGAGATCAACTTTGGAGATCAAAAACGATATTCTGATCACCTGTGGAGCTACGCTTCTCAGACTAGTTATCTGCTAAAGAATTTCCTTCTTGACCGAAAATGTCCGAAGATGGTTGTGAATGGGCTGCAGGTGTGATAGCGGTTGGAAAGGACACCAGCTGGATTTTCTCGCTTTTGACACATGCATAACAGATTGCAGTAAGTTCAGATTTTTGTGATTAGATCTTCTAACCTTTGGCAAATAACTTACTATTGTTTTGTAACAGTTTTAGTTACATTTTTGTGGGTTGCATTGCCGTTAAGGAGATTTAGAGGAGCTGGAAAACATTCTCCACTTAAAACGAAAAGCGGTCCTCATCTCATTGGGGTCTAATGGCATTTTCGGTCCGAGTACTGATCCCTGAGGAATTCCGCATGTCCTAAACATCGTCAGTATTGGCTGTGTTCACAAATAAGTAGCTTATTTTTGCATCCTCAACTGAATTCGCCTGCATTGTAAAATAGGCTGAAAGATATAGTTATTTTTGCCCTTCAGTCTGGTCTTCAAAAGATTTTCTCAGATTTTTAAATTTAAAAGGTGTTTCGACAACCAATGTGTCCCTTCTCGTCATCTTGAAAGTCAACACCGAGACTGTCGCGCTTAACCCACTAAAGCGCCGTTTTGGTAACTCGATTCCTCCGCGTAATCGGACGATTCCACAAACACCTCTCTCGCATCTTCCGGGTCAGGGATGTCCGCGACGAAACTCGAAACTTATCTTTCATATACTTGTAAAACAAGTTTTCAGAATTTTTGAAAATGATCGCAATTGAAAAAAATTTTCTAAATTATTTATTTGATTTTTGCAGTGATAATGCACGGCTCCTTTTTCAAAGTCCACGTCCTATGCTGTTAGAGCGCCGATGATTCTCCTGTTCTTAAAAGAATTTTTGCATATATTTCCATTTCCTTCTTAAATATATTCTTACTACTTATTTGTTTTTCTTTTTTAGGTTTGTCTTGCCCCGGCCTTTAGAGGCCTCACAATATTCTTACGTCATAAATTTAATTCAAGTAGTCATTTTACGAAAGTTATCGCTTTCAAATTTAATTAATTATTGCGTTAAGATGCTCTCTATTATGAGTCCTAATAATTCTAGCATGTTCCTATGTTATTCTTAATTTACTTGCAAGGGTTGTCTGCGAGTGAGCTATCAGAGCGGGAATACATGAGCGGTGTAAATTTGGCAATTCTCCTCTCGTGGAAGCCATCCAGCAATTTTTTAATAGCTAAAACTTGGGAAATAAGAACTCTACGGTAATTTTGGCGTAGTCTGTAGATTCTGGGTGAAGCCCACCAAGTGCTGTATCTTTTACGGCAATTCTTTGGTCAAAATTTTCACCAGAATAGGAACAGTTATCTTTCAAGTTGCGAAAATAATCCTAAATAGAGCGTTTCACAAAATCTATTTTTGAATTCCGCTTTCTGTAACTCACTGAAACACCCTCTCAACGCGCATAATTTTCTTACATCATGGATTTTTAAGTTACATGTTTTCATTTAATTTTAGCCCAAATTTCGCATAAAAAATACGCGTACGCGAATGCAATTTTTTTGTTTTTCAACTTTGTAATTTTTTTTTAAAACGCGTACAATTTTTCCAGTTTATTTGTTTGTCTTTTAGCAGCACTTTATTTTTGAATATTGTTTTCCTTTCCTTATTTGGTCAGCACCAATTAAAACTTTTTTACTCTCTCAACGCACTTTGTTTGGACTCCAACAATTTTTTTACAACAGGTTTAATTCTGCATTTTCTAAGTTACATGCTTTATTTAATTTTGGAACCACTCATTGAAATTACCGACTTTGGCGAATTGCTGATTTCGGACTCCTATCGATCGGCGCCGTCGTCCCGGTTTGGCTCATCGCCGGGGGCGCGATACGACGCCGAGGGCCGCGCGAGAGATCATTTCCCTTTTGTTTCGGGACTTCTGCGCGAGCGTCTCGGGAGTGCACGTCGTCCGCCTGACAAGAGGAAGGCGCCGAGATCGATGGGCGTGCGGGTGCATTTCCCTTCGTCGAGTTATATATCGTGTTTTCGCATTTCCGGCGCTCCTTAGTACCCTTGCTTTGGAAGAACCGTTTACTCGATTTTTGACCAATAAAATGCTGGACACACTTCTTATTATTTACATCCGCACCAGCTAACTACGAACGTTATAAGTGTGGATTTTGCAAAAATAGATTTTGTTTTCTGATCAACCCCCACCATTGTACCGTGGCATCTCATCGGCTCGAAATCATGCCTCATTTCAGATGATGGCTGTAATTCTAAAGACTTTTTACGTTGAATACATCCACAGTTCAGCATCAGCGGCTGTTTCATCGAGACCTCGATTAACATTTTTGGCTTCTAACACTTTTGCCTTTTGTTTGCCCATTTTTTATCCGTATCTCGTAATTTTTCATTACCAGAAAACTTCGGCCTAACTCTTGTTATGTTCTATTTCTTCATCTGCATAAATCAAAATCCAATATAAAAATTAGAAGGGCAGCCGTTTGGATCGATGAAGTTATTTATATTGCACTGGCTGCAATTCTAGTAAGTGAAATTGTCTTTACTGCCTAGGAATGTTCCGTATCAACACTTAAGTGGAAAACTCTCTCCATCGCCCATCGAACCAAAAATCCCTTCGAAATTAGGACTCTGCTCTGATGTTCGTGCTGGTACATCAATTTTTGGTCACTAGAGGAATTGAGAGTATCTAACATATTTGGTGTTGTGCGGCTCAATAGCTACTGTAATTATATTGGATCTTTACTAGTCGAAAACCGTATGTTATTTTTGGACGTAGCATCGGTTTACATTTTTGCCAATTTTATTTTTGAATACATTGAATACAACCTAATCGCAGACAATCTGATTTCTCTTTATATATATTGGGAACTGTTCCTATTAAAGTATGTCGTTGCTGTCGGACATAATTGTGCTTCCAAACGTGCTTCCGAGGGCACAGAGCACAACTTGCGCAACTCCGATATCCGACCACCTGTGGCGTCCCTCTATTCACCGCGTGTCCTTCTGCATGAATTATTAATGTTTTTGCCTTGTTCGCACCGGGAACGCAAAAAAACAAAAGTCCATCGTTTCGGCGTCGCTCCTTGGCTGCATTTGTGGGAAAAACGATCCTCCTTCCCAGGGAGTGAAATCGGAAACGCCGCCAAAAGACGGCCACTTTGGGAGCGACCTCATCGACCGACTGTTTATTCAGTTGTGATCGGCCGAGCTGTTTCCATGTCAACGCGCGCGTCCTTCTCGCGGGACCGTGTCGCACCCAAAGAGTCCTTTCGCTTCCTCGTGTTTCCAGGCAGTCAGTCACGGCGGACAGGTTTGCCAAGAAGGTGTTTGAGCGGGGAGATCAGAGTGATTTTTGCCAGTTCATTTCCGCAACCTACAAGATTGAAAAAAATTAATTAAAAGGGTCGTTTCTAGAATTTTGTTGCGCGCCTTTTTTATTTTGCTGCTCTTTAGACTTATTATTGTCCATAATAATTTTATAATGCCGTTTTATGTTCGTTTTTTACACCGCCATTTTTAATGAGAAATCAGCATTCATACAATTTTATCTATTTTAGCAATTTTAATCGGTTGATAACCTCTCTTTCTTCTGTCCTTTTTTATTGCTGCACCTTTTAATATCGCGTTTATCGTTTACCACCGCTGCTAATGAGAAAAAAATTGAAGGTTTTCAGGTACACTTATTTTAAAATTTTTGCCGCTGGTCCTTTTAGACACAATGCTCGTGGGCACACTTCTTCGAAATTTTACAAAATCATTGAAAATCGCTTGAGTAATCAAAAATTTTACGTTGTTTATTTTATTTGCGGCTACTTATTCTTATAAGTAGTGTGGCTATAAGTAGTTATAACTTGACTTGTTTAGTGATAGGTTTTTAAAGGTTGTCCCAACTTTCAAATTTTTGCCACTTTGGTACGTTGGCTCTGAGAAGTGCTCAAGTGGTGGACGTGCACCGTCTATTCCGTCCGTGACGCCATAAACACTGGCTTTACATAGATTATAAACACTTCCGCTTGCTAATCCGCCGAGGTCACTGGTGCGCAGAGTATGTAGTCCTGAAATGACGTTGGAGGATTCTACCAGATCATTTCATGAATTTAATGAAAAATAAAATTTAGAACAAATTTCATCTTTTCCTTACTTTTTTTCCATTTGATTCTTAAGCCACAAGAAGCAAGAATTCTGGGTCCGTAGTCCATGTCATGTGTTCCCTGTTGGCTGTTATCCTCTTTTTCGTCATAATCACATACATTTTTTATGTGATTTTCAAAAACTCAATTTGCAAGTCGGATATCTCTGTTTACGCCATCAATCAACCACAAGTTAGGCGTGTTATTTTTGTGAATATTTACGCATATCTGCTTATGGGATCTATGCATTGATGAACGCCTATCGCCAGCCGCAAACTCTCGCGAAAAATGAGGAAAGCAGAAATAACGCCATAATCTTTTCAAATTATCTGAGGGGTCAATGAGTAAATGTAAAAATATATTTGAAATGGAGTTTAGGGTACGGTAGGAAACACTGACTTCCCTGGTTTTCTAACGTTTTGGTGACATCTTTGCCGCTTGGTACGTTTGATATTTTTGGCGTTCCTGTCGTAATACCAACTGTAAGTAATCACACACATTATCTTTCTCCAGGAACCTCACATTTGGTTTTTCCTTATCTTATCCCAAACTACAACTTGTCCTCTCTCTTCTCATGTCTTTGTGTGTCTACTTATGTCGTCACCAGGTTGTTTGTGTTTGGCACAAACACTTGATGTTTACTCCTCCCGCGCCAATTCCCTTTGCGACTTTCCTCCATTATGCGCGGACGAAAAGGGCGCACGTGAGCACTCAACGCCGAGCCGAAACTCGTTTTCCCTCGCCCTTCTTGTCCTTCCACTTTGGACAGAGGCACTCCCTGCTCCTTCCGAGGGCCTTCCGCGTAATTAATTGGCATTTCGATGCATGGGCGATGTTTATGCGTGGTGAGCTTCTTGGAAATGCATAACTCACCCTCTTGGCGACTTGGGAACGTCGACGTCGACAGAGACGTTTTTTCGCGCGCGATCGATTCGTTTGGGATTTGCACTCGCGCGCTTCTGATGCCTCCGGCGATGGCTCTGGACCTCGGGACGAGCCACGCCGATGGTTCGTTCGTTTGCCGCGTTTGCACTTTTCGGCGTTATTTATGCTCGAATGATTCTGGAAGTCGCCATATATGTGGGCGGCGCCTTGTGGAGTCCTTCTTGGGATTCCGTGGAAAAAACTATATATTTTGGGGTTGCGAATTTTTGAAGAATTCAACACATTACATGGTCAGGACTTCAGATTCGCGCGTTATTCTACTTGTCACAAAACTCCTGACTCTGGATACGTTTGTTGTACGACTTCTTGTATGATATATTTTTGCTGGAAATGGGATATGTGGACGGTAACCCACTTCAGCATCCATTTCGATACCATGACCAATTTTACCCCTTTTATTTTTATAATTTAGGATTTTTTTCCTTTTGGCATTTAAAGGACAGAGGGAAGGATCAACACTTGGATACGCTCTTTTTTGCCAACTTTCGATGGGGGCCGACTTGCATTAGGACAAATAAATCGAGTCCTTTCACGCTTTAGCACATTTGCACTTTGCGGAAATGCGAAACCATCGCCATCGCCATCGCCATTTTTCGCCTGGAGCTCGGAGAGAGATTCCAACGCCACTTGTGGTCAGTTGCTACCTTCACATATTTATGATGCTGTGGACTTCCCTCTCCTATAGAGCGATAATGCTGCCAGCCAACAATCGGACTCTGCCGCACACAAGCGCTTTTTTATTGCCTGATATATGTTTTTTTTTCGAATGGCTTCCGCACTGCATCCGGCGTCCCCGTTTCTCTTTTTCTATCTTCTGGCCAAGGCTTTGTTCCTGGTTGGCTCTGTTTCCTGCACATAAAGGCGGCTTATATCCATGCTTTGGCGTAATTGAAAACCCAAACTTCCTGTGTCGATGCTAGAAATTGTACTTGCTGTTTTCCTGGACATAAAGAGCATCGCCTAACAATGACACCGTAAACGATTCTCAGTTGGTGAGTAATTTGGTGGCTATACCCCGATATATATACCCACTCTGTATTTATTGTTGCTCTGTATTTATCAAACTTACAATGCGGGTGAATTTTATAAACATTTTTGACTGCCCAGCCTTCCGGCCTTCTTGCGAATTGTTGCAAGTGACGCGGTCATCCGAATTAATGGAGACTGATTTATGGAACTCCAAAATTTGTGACGTTCTTCAGCTCTTTTTCTTTTTTGGCTTAACTCTCGTTTTGCAGTTCACTTTGTACACGAACGCGCTTGTATCCAAAGGTCGGGATCGCTAGTTCCACTCTTCCAACGTTTCCTTCACACACTTTTGCATTACATCACTTTAGATTCCGTTTACCTATAATTCTGCTACTGTGTTACTGATCCTATTTTTATTTATTTTTGCACTATGTGCACAAGCGCGAACGCGAAGGCAAACAACGGGCCGGGGCACCCGAATACGGGAGAAGAGTCGGCAACATCATATTTTACGATATTTTTTTATTTATTGTGTTGCGCATTTAGAGATCTCCATTCCAGTACAAAAGAACAAATTGCAGCAACAAGAAACATTTCGTGCTCACTTCATAATTCGACGACGAATTGACGAAGTCCTTCGGAGATTCAGCAAAGCGACTTTTCAGAATACATTCCGTACTGAAATATTTCGTGATCAAATTAATGACGCACTTTTCAATCGTTGTTTATTGGCTGATTTAAATAAATTTTTTTCTGTTAATTTTTTTAAATTTTCTTTTTTTTCGATTTCGTGATTTTTGTAGTTGAATACGCTTTTTTTTATTTTGCGCTGTACGATTCGACAGGATATCCAATGGTCACAAATTTACAGATCCTTATTCCTTTTGTGATCTCATCTGTATAGATGAGATCACAAAAGAAAACAAAAAAAAAACAAAAAGCAAAGCATACAACTACTCACGAGAACAAACAGTTGCATTGACTTATGCAACTGATTTTGAAATTATTGTTCTTGAGCTTCTCTAAAATTTAATCCTTACGCCGTTGCCGTCGCTGTTTTGCCGTTGTGTACATCGTATCCGTGGTTTCTTTGTATTTCGTACTTTTGCACATCAATCCGTTGTCCACATGTTCACAAATTGATCTTTGTTCCTTTTGTGATCTCATCCAAGCACGAACAGCACCAACAGAGTTACGACAACGATGAATGAGACGCGTATGGTCTTCGGCACCGTAGTGCTAATGTACTGCACTTGCGCTTCCGGTCAATGACTTTTCGTGCGTAGTTTAATTCGTGATTTTTGAGTCCATACTGCGTACCTTTAAGCTCGCCTCTTAACTTTTCAGAAAATCCGTCAGAGATTCACATAAGGACGATGGGAGGCTGAGATGACTCGACCGAGAGGATGCGCCGCTCTGCTTGACACTTCACTTAGGCTCTGCGACAATGAGAAGTGCGATTCTCTGGGAGCAGTTTCAGTCTCAGCGTGAATTGCTCCAGATAAAGCTAGCCCAGAAACTGAAAAGGGAGATGGCCGCGATGGTGAGTCTTCGAGCGCGAGAGGGGGCTGATTGGACGCTCTCCATGTTTTCTTGTTGTTGCGCCCGCTGTCAGACGCCAATTAGGCTTTTTCTGCTCACTCTGAGGATTCCACATCGATGGGTCCTGTGATATTGTGCTACGATATGGTGAGCAGCTTTGAATTTCAAAATCCCACTAAAAGTTGTAACTTTCGCTCATTCTCAGAAAATATGACCGCACTAGGTACAACTATTTTTGCGTACTAAAATAACGTTTGTACCGGACTCCGTTTTATCGCAGTGACGTGAGTTCGTAACTTCACATTACAATGACTTTGCTTTACTTTTGTGTGTCCAGTTGCATGAAATTAATTGGTCGCAATAGGAACTTTTGGCGATTTATTGGCGATTTTGGCGTTTTGGTGAGTCACTTAACCGAAAGCCATTTCACCGGTCGCGCGAAATCTCTAATTATCATACTTGCAAATTAAACATTTATTTGCCATGTGGCTCACACCGATGACTTCTGATTCCGCAAAGGCAGTTCCTGTGCCTTCCTTGATTCAGATGAGGCTGTGAACAAAAAATTAAAGCGGAATTATTCTGGAACGTTGCATGTGGAGATTACATGTACTTGTTCGCCGCAGGCAACTAGTACAGTAGGCTTCTTGAGTGAACGAGGCTTCTTCTGGTGTTATTTTTGTACAAATTTTGTGGCGTCTATACGCCGATTGTGAATGCCCGTTTCTCCTTTATATCAATTCACAAGCACTTCATCTAGGTAGCCTTAACTGTTTTCAACTCGCCAATGATTTGGTTATTTTATTATTTTTGATGTAGTGATGATGTATTTCCGTGACGTCTGATCCACCAGAAGCAGTTCCCGTGCCTTCTTTGTGTGGGTTCTACGGTACTTCACGTACACGGACTGCCATCAATACTACTTTGCAAAAATTTATTTTGCTTCTTAATCACAGATGTTATTTACTGTTTATTACTGAGTCACTATTACTTTAAATGGTGATTTTTAGTGTCCTTCCCCATGTTCACAGTCTCACAAACGATTTTCCTGACTTTTTTGGGCGTTTTTCATAGTACTTCACGTGCACGGATAATCGTATGTTTCTTATTTTTGTTGCAAACCTCCGCGGTCAAAAAATTCTATGTACTTGGTCGCCACAGTCCAGTCTAAAGTCCGCACTTGAGATACAGTATTTGAAAACCTTTTTTTTTACTTTTCCACCCTTCTGCACTGACAATCGTCCGCATATCTGCATGACAGTGCATCCTCGGTCATATTTTCGCCAACGGGCTGTAAGCTTCTTGAGTGACCGAAGCGACGTGTTCACCATCCTCTGCGAATATCCGCGCGTGCAGGAGGTACTTGTTGGTAGACTGCACTTCGGAGATCGCTTCGAACAAGAAGTAGCCTGTGCCCTAAACCAATCTTATGTCAGTTGTAGCTCCATAGAGTTACAAAAAAATATAAAGATAACTAAATTTTCGTTTTTTTAAATCTTCCGTTTTAATTTTTGTTTAGTTTCAAGAAAAGCAGTATTATAATTTTTATTTATTTTTTGAGACCGCATAGCGCAGGATAATATACATATAGTCCTTCTTGGAAATGATAAAAAGGACTTTTTAAGGTTTAATTTTTGTATGTAGGCTTTATACCCAAATAGCCCAACCTACATCTATGAGGTGAGTGTGGAAGGTGACGATGTGGCTCAGCGATGCTCCGCCGTCGAACTGCTTGTGGCTCCCTATCAGGGCGCGGTGCACGAGACCCGGACAGCCGATGAGGTAGTCCGAGAGAAGCATCACCACGGAAACGCCATCAGCTTTCTCCAGTGATGCTGGATCCCTGTAGTCCGCTCCCAGGGTCGTCCAGAAGCACATCGTTCGCTCGGGACGCAGTGTGGTGATGGTTCCGTCGAAGTCAATCGGCCGTACCTAGAACATGAAGAGATGGATAAAAAAGGAATAGAATTGAGAATTTTTGGGGTTTTACCTTGCGAGTAGCTTTTTATTATCAAAATATATAAGAAGGGAATCATTGAAGTGCTCTATGTTCCATACATAAAGTAGCGTGTGTAAATTGTATCAACAGTGTAAATTTTTGGATGCCGAATTTTTGTCCATTCCCTCTAGATATTCGCTTTTCATTAACAAAATTATGAGACGGGAATTTTTGCAATTGTAAATTTCATTCATAAGCTATATAGTAGGTAGAGTCGCCACCGAGTTCTCTCACGGTTTTCTTCCTGATTTTTTGTTTGTTGAGATTTCTCTGAACAGAATGCGAACTTTTTTTCCTAGTGATTTTTGTTACTTCATCGTATCCACGTTTTTTTCACATTTGCTCCAAAATGCTCAGAAAGGATATATAGCGAATGAAGGGAGTGGCCTAAAGTTTTGACGCGTACTGTACAGTATCTGATCACATATGTGTTTACGTAAAAATCATATAAAAATCCGATATCAACTCTAACCTCAAACCATCCGGCTTCGCTGAGCACTTTGAACACGTTCCACGGCTTTGGGTCAGGCGTGGTGGCCATACAATGAGTGAGATTTGGATAGGCTAGCGGTGCTTGGACGGTTGGCATTTTGTAGAGGGTGGAGTTCAAGAAGTCAGGAGAGTTGCCGACCTGAATACGTGAATAACAGTAGAAGTAGACCTCCATGTGGAAGGCATACCGTAGCCTTTCCCGTAACGAATATCTTTCCGTTCTGGCGACCAGTAATGTTCAGAACATCGGCGTATCTTTCGACGGCGTAGTCGGTGGGAATGTCCGCACTTCCTAGAAATATTCCAGGATTGAATTCAACAGATCTTGAGAATTTCTACATTTTTCTGATTTTTAGTTATGGACTTAGAAGACGCCAATCAATCAGGACCATGTGGAATATTTTATTGTGGCCTTTGCTTCTTGGCCGTTATTGTTGTGTTACAGTACCTGGTGCGAGGAAGTTAACTTTAACGGTGCGGACGACCAGGGGATAGCTGAGGACGCGGACGGCGTTGCACACTTGGGTGGCTGTGCTCCCTCCGAAGACGCGCGAGGGGACGGCTGGTCCGCCAAAGTGAGGTCCTGAGAAGCTGAACAGGCGGTATGGAAAAGGGGCGAATTTTTGAATTTAATTGCATTGTACTAAGGTTTAAATAATTTAATCCATGTACTTCAAACCAGAGAACCATGCTAGATGACATCTACACGGTTCTGTTCATAATCATTTCCTGCTTGCTTTCAAGCATTATGCTTCAGGAATCGAGCTGAATACACTCACAGAATTAGAATTGTCAGTAGAAGTGGAAAATTTTTGTACTTCTTGTCTACAGTCATGGTTTAACTTTCATGGATTCTTTTAAATCCACTTCGGCTTGGTTATTGTCGATTTCAAATATCAGTGTTTGTCATTGTTGCATAGTCGACATAAATCGAATTTTTGCTGTTCTTTCTGTCAATTTAATTTGCAATATACGATTCTCACTTTTCTCACCCTCTTCTCGCCAATTCGAACAGTTTTAACATCTTTCCGTAAATTGTTTTTCGTAATTTTTGCTAAATATAAAATTTTTTTAATATTAAATGAAATATTAAATCATAAAAAATCCAAATATGTATAATTGACCTTACATTTTTTCTTCCGTTGTCAGCTTGCAGTGTTTAATTTTTTGCCAATGAAACTAAAGTAAAGGAAACTAAGTTTTTGCTGTTGCTTCCACGTTCGACCGTTTAGATGTCCGATCTTCTCTGGGGGCTTAATTACTGAATGGAATGACCGTTTCTTAGACATTTTGGTTACTATATTTTCGCCTAAACCAACGACGTCACACAAAGAAACGTCATAATGAAATTTTTAAATTTTTGTACCCAATGAATCCATCCAGAAAGCCGATCTGTGCTAGAGGCTCAATCACTGAATGTAAAAGACTCACGTTACGACATGGCGATCGATACGGCTCGGGACGAAGACGTTCTCGAGCTCCACGCGGCCGCCGACCTCCGGCATCACAGGACGTCCGAAAAGTCGTTCTTATCAGGCGAGACGAAAACACACGGCGGTGGTATCTCTGTGCGGACCGATGAGTTCACTCTTTGTTTACCGAAACAAAAAGGAAAACAAAGAGGACGGGGAAAAGAAGCTGAGTCGACTGACCATAAAGACGAGGAGACTGATAACCAATCTCAAGTGGAGTGTTCGACGTCCGATCAGGACGAACCTTCCACCCTTCGTTGCAGGAAAACGCATAAGCCTGTGCCATAAAACCATCCTAATCATTGACGCTCATGTTAGTGTGCTGCAGAAACTCTGTTTTATGGGACAAATTGCATGACTTGGGATCATGTCGGTTTCTGAAGGAAGAATTCTGATCTTGGTGTAGGTGTAATCAGCAGTAAGAATGACATCATGACATTCTTGCCGTTAACTCTATCTCCAGTTCTATCTCCAGAGCTTTCTAACCACAGATATAAATTGTATTCTTCCGGTTGTCTCATACCGTACGAATTTTTCTTAGAGATTTTTTAGGTAAAGGATTTTTCTTAAAAGTTTAAATAAAGAATAAAAAAATGGAGGAAAAGGCTTGACGTACAAAAATAAAAAAATGTTTAAAAAATCGCTTAGACTATTTTTTTTCACATGCAGCCATGTGTATGTGCTACTCTGTAGCATGTCTGCCTAAATGGCACTCGATTACTTTGTTCTCTCTGACAAAAATTGAAAAAAGTGCAAAAAATCATACATGTGTTCAACTGACTTGATTAAGCGTTTATTTACTCAACACCACGCGAGAGATACAAGCCGCTTTAGCAAATGAATTTATAGTATCAACCTCAGGAGACGATAAAGTTACATGAGTTGTTTCTAAAGTCCATGAATTGTACTTTCAAAAATGACGTTCCTCTCGAGTAATTAGAGACACCTTCCCAATAAATGTCGGTGAAGACAATCACAAATTCACTTTCATTTTTGTGTTTATCAAGCACATCATAACAGTCCATCCCCGATGAGTTTTCTATAAGTCAATGTATCGTCCAAGAGCATTGGACAACTACTCATCTTCGTACCTAGTCTGACATTATTATAAGATCACATACTTCCTTTCTATTAACAAAACAAAAAGTTGCCACTTCAACAAAACCCCATTCCTCCAACAAGCCCTCCTTGACTCATTCGAGCACCCCGACTCTCCTCTCCCCTTAAACAAAACCAAGCCACATGCATAGACAATGAGGTGCTCGTTCCAGGTCGGCAACGCACAAACGGCGGATCTGCTTCTGGTGGCGGCGGACGGCCGCAAACTGGCCGCACACCGCTGCATCTTGCGGCAGAGGGCGCCCGGCTTCTTCCAGCGCCACATTGAGCCTACCATCGTCGCCACACCGCGCGACTCCGAGGACCGAGTGCTCGAGGTGGCCATCGGCGACATCGACTCCGTCGGACTAGAGTTCTTCATCCGCTCCGTGTACACGGAAGAGGAGATCGCCACCATTCCCGACTCGGGACGAGAGTCGCTCAGCCAGAGGGACGACGACGATGATCGAGGTGAGCTAGAGGGAGGAGGGTTCTTTGGTGAAAATACAGAGTCGGACAAACCATAGAGAACCACGCAATTTTCATTAAAAATGCTAGTCGAAAAATGCCTTGAGTCACAAATGAGCCAATTTCTTAATCTCCTTCTTGTTGGCGGCGTTCTTGAAAAGATACGTTTCAAAAGATACGTGTATCCATGTACAAAAATTTGCTAAAAAATTCGGTATTTTTTGAAAAAAAAAAGGAAAAAGCAAAAAGTAAACACTTCGATCCTTCCTATTTAACATAGCTACTTATGAAGCCGTGAGGCGCGTCGATCGTGTGGAGAGACCGAAGCACTTCTACCTCCGTAAGTCGGCACTACCGCCAGCGCTGACACCGGTTTACAATTCGCTTTTCTCTTCTTGCTTGGGACCGCAAACACTTACAACGTGCAACCAACGGGCTGTGCACAAAGACAGAACAATTGAGTACCATTTTAAATGGGATGAAAATGGTGAAAATGACCAATGATGTTGACGCGAATAGCTTGACGCGACAAATTGGCAAAAATTTACTATCTGTTGAATTCCGCTCCATTAATGAGAAGCACCTATCGGAGATACCTAACACTAAATTTCCAGAGATTTTAGGAGGGCCTATGACAGCCAAAAATTTGATCCTTCTTTTGTATGCCCACATAAGGATAGAGGCAATCAGCGAGAATTGAAATATATGAAAATCTCGAGGCCTAAAGTTGCAATGTACCGCTTGTGCATGGTAGGTTGTTTTACTCTTTTTTGGATATGGAACATCGGGGCAAAAATTTAAAGAACCAACATCTAAAACAAAATGGGAAGAAATTAAAAGGCATTTGCATATTAATACTTTCCTTACCGACCATCGTAAAACTTAAAGGCAGAAAAGCAGCAGAACTTCCTTTTTCTCTCTTCGCTTTTCACGCGCGCATATACCTGTCAAGTCACCATCTTGATTCTCCTATTCTGGGATCGGAAGGTAGGAGTGTTGCTCCTTCTCTTTCCTTAAACACCGCTTCTCACACACACCGTCGCTTTTAACTCATTCTTTAAACCTCTGGGACGTCCACAGCTCCTTCCATCACCAATGACCCAAGCCCTTCCAGATGGAGCAGGGTCGCGCTCCAGCCAGCACACATTCCACATGGACGACTCTGGAGAGTTCGAGGGCGCCGACGAAGACGAGACGCCTCAAGGCGATGGCGACTCGCTGGAGACCTCCATGATGAGCTCGTCGGACGTCTTGCAACTGGCTCCACCACTGGCTTCGGAACCCGAGGAACCCCTCGTGCCCGTTATGACTTCGTTCCGAGACCTGGCCTCCGCCTCACCGGCCTGCATGTCCACTTCGGTCACTTCGGAGCGGAGTCGCTGCGACGTCATCGAGGAGGAGAGCCAGCTGGAGACGTCTTGTGGCGACCGCCTCATCGCCGGCTTCATCCACCTGGACGAGTCGTCCCAACGCGAAGAGCCTGAGGAGACATCGCGGCGGGACTCTAAACCTATCTTCTCGATGTTCGTGGGCCTCAACGGGGAGTCGGAGATGACGCAGAGTCTCCCAGCGCCTCCAGAAGGAATCCGAGGGAGAGCGATGCTGGCCCGAAGACTCTCGGTGACGTCACTCACCTCGCTGACGTCCATAGATCTGACACCGAACCACGATGGGAACGTGCCCATGGCCGACAGGAACCCGAGCTGTCGACTGGCGGCGGACCTCATGGAGATGTACCTGAACAAAGTGGACACGGACGTGGTCATCAAGACGCAGAACGGAGACGTCCAGGCGCACAAGTAGGTCCAGACTGGCGCCCGGTTTAACGGTTACCACCATAACTCAGGTGCTAACGGCTGCCTGAAAGAAGGAAAATTATTAAAAAAAATTTTCACGAATAAAATTACCATAAAAGTAAAATTACCATAGAAGTAAAGAAAAATAAATGCGATATCAGGGTTTTCCGAGGTCAAACTATCTTTTATTATTGGGAGTAAAATCTTATGAGGTATCGCCATAACGTAGGTGCTCGATACTTTGTTGTCCATGAAAATTATCGTCAAAAATAGCCTTAGTACAAGACTTCCCAAACCGAAAGGGGAGCTTGACGTTGAAAACCAAGACTTCTTCATTACTGGAAACAAAAATTAGAGCGAGTTCAGCCTTTATAAATAAAGCACCATCTTAATATTGGTAGGTATATGGTCGCTTTGAAGTCTAAGCATCTTATCTACAGATATTAAAAAATTTGGCCAAAAGTGCTATTTTTTAGTTAAAAGGTGTTTTTTTTTATTATTTTTTTTTCTGAATTTCAAATTTATTCTGATTCTGATTATGTCCCGAACTCTCATACAGGGGAAATCCGCGTACCAAAAATATCCTTCTCTAGTTTACAATTGTTCCGTGAAAGTGCGTGCGAATAATGGATCAGAGCTTGTTAATCACCACTAGGCCCAAAAATGCATAGAATACATATCGAGTTAGCGTTTGAGAAAATTCGTGGATCTTATGAAGATATCTTTTACGTTTCAAATCAGATGTCAAAAATGAACACCTTATTAATTTAAACCTTTCTCATTTTTGCGTTTCGATTTCGTATTTACGGTTACTAATCGCGAATTACATCTTTCACTAACCCGGAGGAGGTTGAAAACAAAACACGTCAAAAATGCATGGAATTCCCTCTGGAATTTTTCCGAAGATAAACCAATCTCTTCCAGGTGCATCCTTGCGGCCACGTGTCCCTTCTTCAAGAAGCACCTGGAGAAGTCGCGGCGCATCGAGATGAAGGGCTACTCGCGCGTCGTCGTCCACTTCTTCGTCTCCTTCCTCTACGGCGGCCTTACCTGCGTCCCCGACGAGGTCGACATCTGGGAGGTCATCAGCCTCGCCACACACCTCAACGTTCCCGAACTGGCCGAAGTCGCCGTCCTCCATCTCAGGACGCACAAGTGCCACTTCTTCCACAGGGTAAGTGTCGATGAGGCTCCCACCACGATGAATCCGAATTATAGCCATGTGCCACGTGCGTCTCCGCCGTCTTCGACGCCCTCGCCCAGTTCCACTCGATCAAGTGCCTCAGGCCGCTCTATGACGAAGTAAGTTCCTCCATAAAGATCCCTATATCGAGAAGTTATGGTGTGACAAGGCTCAGAAAACCAAGGGACTGGAGATTGAGATATGCCACAAAAATTCAAAGCTTACTTGAGAACTGGGAAGAAGAAGTATTAAATTTGGAGTATTAAAGTTGAAAAGGGAAGACTTTAAAAAACGAAAAATCCCAGAAAAAATCCAAAATGGACTCACGGAAATAATTACCGCCAAGATCTATCCATTTTTCCGTATCAAGCAGTTATGGTGAGAAAAGGAAATACCTAAACCAAAAGACAAGGAGCTGAAGAGAGTGGGTATAATACAAAAATTGATAACTCAATTGCGAATTAGGAGGAAAAAAGATAAAATAAGTCCGGAGATAGCTATTACAAAAATTACTTGAAAACTAGGAAGAAGAAGTCTATCACAAAAGGAGTATTAACTGTAAAACTTTTCAAACTGTAAAAATATTATTGGAAACCCCAAAAATGTAATCTCGGAATGTCACATTTGGACTTCACCGGATAAATCATGATAAAACCCTATACTAGCTAAAACCTTATAAAACAAAACCTTATACAAACATATTGTGGTCCGTGGAAAGATGCCCAAAAATCCTCAAACGACCGCCCTCAACACCTTTCCTTTCCAGGCGATGCTCTGGCAGGCGAAGTACTTCTCGCGCGTGTGGAAGGGCCGCGTGTTCCTGAACCTCAACGAACGCTGGCAACAGGAGTGCCTGGACGCACTCATGCGCAACGTCAACGAGGAGAACGTCATCGACACCTTCTTGGGCTGCGAGCGACTCCAGATCTCGCTGCCCAGGTCCAAGGCTCAGTCGGCGGCCGACCTTGTCCAGAACATGGTCGCCGAGGTGGTCGAGTTCTCCACGGAGTTCCTCGTTCAGCAGTTCGACGCCGTCGTCGCCTCGAACGCCTTTTCGGACTGCGGAAAAGGTCTCGCCCTGAACCTGAGCCTCTTGGAGGACGTGCTCCCCTCGCTCGTGCACAGTCTCTCTGCCGACACGGCCATCAAGACGTTCAAGAACCTCGGCGAGTTGTTGGTTGCCGTGCAGAGCCAGCAACAGTCGCCCAAGAGGGTCAACTCCTTGTCCATTCCCGTGAACGAGTGGAGTCCGGTAAGCAGGAGTCACTAGGATTGAGAATTCCGCATCAAAAATAAAGAGAAGACTAAATTAACTGCGTCTTCGTACAATCTATAGAGAAAATCAGCCAAATAGTTTAGAAAATAATTTTGTTTTTTCTATTCTATTAGAAAAAAAAACATTTAAAAATGTTTAAATTTAAAACGAATTCCTCAACAAAAGGATAACGAATTCCAGAAAATTCCAGAAATAAAGGGTAGACTATAAATTATCCGCAAATCAGTCCAGAAAACCGAAAAAGTGACAGAATTACAGTAGTAAATAAAAAATGTAGATTAATATGATTTGACAATTATATGCATGTCGTTACTCTTTTCAGTGTCCCAGCGATTAAATTAGGAAGTAAAGTAATTCGAGCAAAAATTACAAATAATAGAAAAAATCGGCCTAACAATTCAGTAAATTTTTTATTTTTTCACATTTTATTCAGAAAAAAAACACGTTAAAATTTAAAACTTTATTTAGAAAAAGAAAACAGCTCGAACGCCAAAAATCCCTATTGGAAAGGTTTCCTTTTCTTGACCTTCCCACTTCCAGAGATTCTTCAACTTGGTCCGCCGACTGTATGAACTCACTGACAAGCACCTCCTCCACTACGCTGGGTCCGTGGTTAAGGCGGAGGCGTGGAATCTTCTCAGCGAGCAGGAGCAAGCCAGGATCAACGAAAGTATGTTCAAAGCTCTGTTGCAGTCATGAAATCGATTCTCAGCGGGAATCTTCGTGGAAATGCGTCAACCTCGAGCTCCGCCTCCCAAACTCTCGAGCTTTAACAGAGTAGGCCTGACCTTTCACTCACAGGTGCTACCGTACCCCTCTAGACGTACAAGCGTTCCTCGAGCGTCGGGATGCAGATCTCTACCTCTTCCTCCATGGAACGTGCTCGTTCGCTGGAGAGGACACGACACTTCGGAATGTTCTCCCAAGTGGAGGAGGCGCCGGAACCGCTCGAGGAGCTGCACAGGGAGAAGACGCAAGACTCGATCCACAGGAGGTCCAGCAGCCTTAAGGAGGCAAAGTCCAGGGAGGCGAAGACTGCAGCGCAGCCGGCTCACGCGCCAGTTGAAGCCAAAGCGAGTGCTTCGCCTGCCGAAACGCGGCGTTCCAGGTAGAAAATTTCTTTCTTTTTAGAAAGGGAAAAAAAAAGAGATTTTTGCAACGATCCAAAAATCTGCTGTGCTTCCTCTGAGTATCACATGTACTTCCAGGACACAGTCCAAGACTCCCCCTGCTTCGGTGAAGAACAGTCCTAAACGGGGACCTCCTCCTGTGAAGAAGCACCTGGCGTCTGCAAAGGTGCCCGAGGAGACGCGCCTGGAGCGAGAGAACACGCACACGATTATGACGGTGCAACAGAACCGCGCCGCCGGCATCACTCATTCCACGACGGAAGCTCCCATGGCCACCGCCAAGACGAAACCGCAGTCGGTGGTAAAGCCAATGCCCAAGAGCGCGCCTCTAGCCGCGACCAACGCCACTCCCTCCATTCCCGGGACCAGGGCGCTCTCGGCCAAGACTACTACGGTAGGTCCAGTAAGATACAAAAATGCAATACATGAAGAATGAAGACATTAAAAAATAAAATGATGGAAAATACGGTAGTCTTAGAAAAAACCCGATTCTCTGCAAAACCTGCAAAAATTAAAAAAACATAACTTGATCCAATTTAATCGGTACAGTGGCCAACCTAAAGAAAGCCAAAGTGAACGAGAGAAAAATAAAAAAGCATAGGTAAGAAAATTTAAGATAATGTATGCATGTATATAACCATATATGTTTTTATACTATACATCTGTGTAATTGAAATAATAAAAAAAATAAATTAAGCAAAATGCACATACTAAAAATTGGAAAAACAGATAAAAGACGATGATACCAAAAGGGTAGACACAAATTTGAGAATATCCTGAATCATTGCTTTTGATTTTCCAGCGATGTTCTTATTCGAGTTAATCGGACACGTATTTTCAGAGCCGCACAACAGCATCCCAACCCGCATCTAAGCGGCCGTCGACCGCCGCCAGTAGGACCGCCGCGGCTCAGGCCTACCAAACCGCGAAAAGCTCGCTCTCCGTGGACAAGACGAAGCGGAGACAGCGGAAGTCACCCGAGACCGACGGAAGAGGGCCTTCGAGGATCCCAAGGAGTCCGAAAGCCGCTCGCAAGAATGTATAAAGTGTTATTGTATTTGATCTGATTCGACTCTGAAGAAGCTTTAATAAAAACACTCAGGCCTAGCTCACTTGAACCCAGGAGGGAGCAACAAAAATGAAAGACTCAAAGAAAAATTTTTTAGAGTCCTCAATATTGTTTTCCGAAGACTCTATCCATTCGAGAATTCCCTCCGGAATTTCAATTGCTGAGCATGAAAGCATAAAGATCCGAGAAATCCCTTCAAGATCCCGTGCAACTGAAGTCGCTGAGCAAAAATGAAAAAGACATGACGATGTGATGGTTATCAACTCCTCGTATGGAAAAAATAAACACATTTTGTGGGCTATAAGCGTATACGGGCTATATAACGGGCTGCAGGTTTAAGATGGGAGCCATGAGAACCACACCAAAAATTGATAAAATAGCCGTCGTATAAAAGTGATAGTGATCGGTGCATGTAAACCAACTCCACGTCCTTCAAAAATATGAAATCGAGTTGACTTGAGTTTATTTACTTTATTCCTTATTTATTTAAGTAATCTTACGTCATGGGACTCCATATTAGCGCTGAACTTCAGGCCGTGAACATGGGAGTCGAATTGGTCCTTGATTCATGGGTTTCATGGGTTGATTCATGTTAATTTCCAAAAATTCGACCACTGGAGATTGAAATACCGCTCGCTTGATGTTTGCCGCAGAATATGTAAATTCATACCTATCATTGTTCTTGGAAAAAGTTGCCTTCTGACAAATTCAAAAATTTGAAAAGGACTTGTTCCGCATTTTTTACATGGCGCTGTCACAAGGCGATGTACACAGCCCGTTCAGTGGCCCTACAGCGTACGATAACACTACATGGGAGGTCGAGAGGGGTGTCCGACTGAAATCGATAGTTTTTTCCTCCGCCCGAGGGTGCCCACCGCGTTGCAAAGTGAAACGCCGTGACAAAGTGATAAGCAGAAGGAGCCCTCGCTTCCCTGGCGCGCCCTACCGCGATCTGACTACACTGGACCTGGTCAGTGATGGAAAGGGTAAACCAGGACAGCTGGGAAGACAGACCTCTTGACGTCGCCTTCCTTGTATGTCGTTAAAAGACTTGGTGTGCCATTGATATTTTTGGGAAAATGTTTCCTTATACGTTCCATATTTAGTCTTTAGAACTTCACAGATTAGATCTGCTGAGCTTTTCTTTGATTCGATCAGATCCTGACATTTCGATCAGATCCTGTCCAACTTCTAAAACAATTTCAAACAGCCTTGATCGTTGCCCACTCTCCAAGCACTTGAAAGCGAACAATTCAACTTTGAAGTTGCGTGTTGTGTAAATATGTGCAGAAGATCAAGTTAACTTTTGCGGTTTTTAAAATACCTGAAGACTTGATATGCCGTATATTTATAAGTTAAAAGTTATTCCGGCAAATGACACTTGAGTATCTCTCTTTATATCTGGTACAGCTGGAGCCTATCGCGTTCGTGTCGTTCAGTCAGTTTTTTCACCGGCCAGTGCTCCATTTGCAGAAGTCCGAAAATAAACGGTTAAAAAGAACACCAACTTACCCACTCCAGATAAAAAGGTCGACCGTTGCCACTTTTCTCTTTTTCCACTTCTAATGGAGAACGTTCCCATTCTCTCCGATGTTTTGCGCCCCGTTAAAGTTGGACGCAATGTTGTAAGGTACTTGAGTCCCGCCTTTCACATGAAAATTAACACTTAACACTCACGAGGAATGTTCGGGAGTTGGCCAATTTTCCGAATTTTGTGAGTGGGTGCATTTTGTAGATCTCGGTGCACATAGTCACAATTGACAACTTTTAGCTGCCATCTCCCCGAATTATTTTTTAA
>JADLIF010000856.1:0-48841 GCA_016648015.1 Steinernema khuongi | reverse complement strand
GGCCGCAGTCGCGGATGTGGAGGACGTTGGGGGAGTTGACGAATTCCGAGCTGGAGTTGGACCATCTGTATGTCTGATAACTTCTGCCGTGGCGAGGATTTAAAGGGACATGCTTCCCACAAGCGACAACATTTTCGTAAGAGGTGGTGGCGAGGGAACAGCTTGGCAGGAACAAACATACAGCCAGTAGGCTGACAAACAACCGCATAGTCGATTGGAGGACGAATAACCCGTACTTTTGATTCCGTGATTCCACTATCGACCTACTGCTTGCAATGTGCTAATCGGCTCGGCAAATGTGCTGAAAAGAAAAGTGTGAGTGATGACCCCTGTAGTCTGTTTCCCCATGCAGTAGATACAGAAACAGTGCGCTTTCGTCACTACTTGTCATGGATAATTTGTGATATTGTGCATTTGTGATTTGTGATATTTAATAAGCGAACAGTGGTCCAATGTCCAGGAAAGACGGTTTTCTTTTTACAGCTATAACTGAATTTTTACATATAAGGGCTTATCAAAGAAACCCAAGAAGGCAAACGAAGGGCCCCAAATACTTCCTTTCTTCAGAGCACCCTACTATGTTTATGCGGACATTTTTTTATTTAGTTGTGTCGATAAACTAGCGGAAATCATTCCAAAAACACTCCTATACAACTTGGAACCCAAAAGAAGTCGCCTTCATCGTCTCGTCGTAAGAAGGAAGGCCGTCGTCGACCTGACATGGCGGTGGCCCTCTCAGCGTCTGCTCGATTGGAATATCTATTGTGAAGACAAGTGGCTTCTTGCTTCTCCTGAAAGCAGGTTCCACATTTGGAGGGAGCGCTCTTTGTACCTGATTTCGACGTTCGTCTTTCGACAGTCCACGGAACCGAAGGACATGCCGAAGGCGCAGCTTGAGAAGCAGAGAAGGAGCACGACGACGAGTAGGAACGGTCTCCACACGGAACCCTCACTGATCCGGAATAGGAGAGCGACCACGAAAAGCAGAATCACGTGGGCAAGGAAGACGAGGAACTTCGCCGTGGAGCCGGCGCACCGCAGCAGAGTCCGTCTCATTTCACGAAGCGCTTATCGGTGGAGGAAAACGGGAACCAACCCAATAGAGCGAGCAAAATCGAATCGGCTGCGCTAATTTTAATTAAAAGAAGTTGAATGGACGCACTTTAGATTTGGTGCTGGAAAGGGACGCGTCCATTTGGTGGGAGCGCCTCCAAAGGACGACTATTCCCAGTGGACATAAGGAGGACGCATCCCGATAATTGAACTTAGAAACAGCAAAGCGTTTGAGGGTTTGAGGTCCATTCGCTGGAGGTCCAGTCGTGGAAGCTATTCCCTTTTAGTTTAACCTGAAGGTTTTTGTGGAAGAAGCAGAACGGCCGTCTACGCCCAATTGCATTAAGCGGGCTATCAAAGTACGGGAAAGTGGGCCGAACGGACGGGCTCCTTTAACTCAATTTTTGGATGAGTTGCGCCAAAAAGTGATTAACTGAGCGACGTTGAGACAACGTCCAGTGGAGAAGAGGCGCTTCTAAAACTGTTGGAGAGCACAACAAACATTGAAAAGACCATCGCATGTATATAATGCGTCAATGAGGGAAAAATGAGCTATTTCGGAGTCGCTGTTTTACCATATACTTTTTTATACATTTTTGAGCATGAACATCGAGAAGAAAGACCATTAATTCTTCCCTACGGATCTACCAATGTAAAATCTCCAACTTAGAGCAGTTAGCATGTGCCTAACAACAAACTAACAGTTCTTTTACGATCTAAGTTCACTGTCATAAGTGGACTAGTGCCGAAAAACATTCCCACATTGTTGAAATCCTAACATTTTCTCATTGTTATATCTAATCACCCTGACTGCTTAGGCATAGCTTAAATAAGCGCTTGGACAACGAGGCAGATAGCTCGAAACCGCCATCTCTCTAGGCGTCCTCTATTTATGGTTGGAACCTACTTCAGCAATTAAACAAAGCCTTTCATTGAGGATGTCTTCATTGATCACACACCGGAGCTGACGGAGATGGGCATTTCGGCGTTTCCGTGTACTTGCCTTCCGCTCGTTTCTCGCGAAATCCCAAACAGAAGAATTTGCGTCCTTCCAAGAAGTACATAGTGTTGGCGAATGACTGGTAGGCCTTATGTATGATGTCGCCCAGCAGAAAGAAGTACAAAGCGGTGTAGAGAAAGTTGTGGAAGGCGTGGAATCGGAACTTGCAGTCGAACACTTTCATGAAGTTCTGCTGTAATAAGCAATTCTCTTCGACGCGCCACAGAAGTGGACCTACCGATCTTCGCTGGATCATCATCTGCGTGTGAAACATCTCTGGAACGTAGCTCGGGGGCACATCGTTGCTGTAAGCGCCTAGGAGATAGTAGACACCCCAGAAGAGAGACGTTTCTGAGGATCTGTAGACGGTCATGGACAAGGTGAGGATCTGTGGACAGGAAAATAAGTATGTATGAACAGAGCATAGGTCTTGCCTGGCTGATGTCCGATGCCACAAATATGAGCATCATCAGGGCATTCTTCCCTGCTTCGTCGATTTTTACGTCGCTGCTAACAGAGATTATGCTCAGCACAGGCCAGGGAAGCAGTGAGACGAGGTTGACAAACGTGTGGTAGAGAAGGGCCCATGGCAGCCACTGAAAATAACGACGATTATATTCAGAGCTCTTGTGTTTTCGACGGGCTGAAACGAGGACTTACGTCGAAGACTTGATCACCGATCTGGCCTGTCGTCACTTCGGCGTCATGGTCAGGAATCTCGACGTGCCTGCAGTTGTAGGATGGAATGCAAATGTACTAAATCCATGTCACATTAAGGCACGAGTTAAACGCTCCTCAGACCGAACAGAATGACACCAGATGGAAGAGGTAAAGGACGACGAATGTTTTTGTGCAGGATTTGAACGGAACGCTTCGTCGATACCACCAGTCGAGCATCTGAATTAGGATTAGTCAGGAAGGCACTTTGAAACCGAAGTAGCTAGCCATGGGTGATTCGTACGATTTAATATAAGACCAAATGCGGTAAATGGTGCACTTTTTTGCGTTTTGCATCGAACATTTATGTGACAAATTCATGTCAGATTACTTTGCAGTAGATAAAGTACCTTAAGCCTGGCGGTGAAACCAAGAATCAAGAGACAAACTACCATTAATAAGTCAAATCATTTATTTTACATAAGAAATCAACAAAATTTATGTTACTACACCGCTGTTACAACAATATGGAATAGGAAGGGGGAGACGATAGGGCAGAACCAGAGCTGTCTCGGTATCACACCTCAAGCGTCGGTGGTTCAGAGGGGGACAATTAGAAGACTAATGATCTAAGGGAAGGAAACTTGTGGTTCGTATGGCACAACAATACCCCGATTCCGTTTTTTTCATTTTTAAATTTTATATTTTTTTGTTTTTTTCTAATTTTTGTTATATGCAGCGTTGAACCTTTCAAGTCAGAAAGATGAAAAAGAACTCAAAAAAAGTGGCCCTAGATTAAGCAATCAATATGTACAATGAGCAAATGAAGATATGGCAACTATGAAGGGTGGTGCAAAATGGGAAACTTTATATCATGTCACTGATTGGTGGTAGAGAAAAAGAATGGAAAAATAAGGGCAAGAAGAAATAACAAGAATCATAGAAGAAGAAAGCGGCAAATCCATCAGCGAGTAAGAGGAAAGCGAGCGCTGCACGGCAGCGACGGTGGCTATCCGTCTGATGTTCCTGTAAGTGCCCTTAATGATGAAAAAGAGAAAAATGAAAATTACCTGTGGACGACGAGGACATCAAGTCGCTCAGTGAGGAGGTCACTGCGATGTCCTGAAGGTGCATGTTGCGGCTTTTCGTTCTCGAACAGCTCAGAGATGACCAATGCCGAAGAAGGCAAAGAATGGCAAATATACTGAAAGTACAGAAAGTTTGTCTCTCTTTCTTTAAACAAACTCTTACCGTTACTCCGTTACATGTCATGAAGTGTAAGGCCCAGGGAGGAGGGTACGGCGATGTCCTGGAGGACCCCCTCCTCCCAAAGCCCGGAGTGAATGGTTGAAACTGCTGTCTGCTAAGATTCTGCGGGAAAGAAGGGTCACAACAAATCTGGAAATCACATATACGTAAGTCAACCAAACAATGCTCGATATATATAATGATGGAATAAACCAATCGTTGAAACTTTCAATCTCAAGGTAACAAACAGGACATTTATTGAGCAGATACTTTAAGGAATCCACATCAGGAATATATGCACTCATAGCCAAATAAGAAGACAAAGTGATCGTTAAACTGGTTCAGAGATACAAAAAAGACTTTAAGGCACATGGTTATCAAATTAAAGCCGCTCTTATCGCTAAGCATCGAAAACACAATTTTGATAATGTCAATCTACGCACACTTTTTGAACAACAAGTTAATCGAGCAACAATCATAAAAGGAACAACAAGAACTTAAGACTGAAGGGGGAATTCACGGAGAATGCAATTTGTATACAGTACTTGTGGGCGACTGCCCTTTCGCCACTAAGCTTTAAAGAAACGGGGTTGTCTGTGCACACTTACTCACACTATTACGGGAAAAAGACAAAATAAAACAGCCTGAAACTCAAATGAAACAACAAGAAGAAGCCGGAGAGCAAACACAACGGGAACTTGCAGAAGATAAGCAGTAAATGTCCCGGATGATTCTGAGTGAGCTTGATCGATTTCCAAGAAGGCGATGTCCAAGGACTCTGAAAGTATACACATTATGCTTATCTCTCTTTTTCATCGCACTCATACCACTGCACCAAGAAACCATCCGGTTCGTACAAGGTTAGTGTAATGAAGAATGGAATGAAACCTAGGGAGGAGGGCAGTCCGACGCCCTCCCGGGGGCCCAAGTGGGAACCGCCGTCTTGTATGACAGCAGATCTACAAGTCATATGTATTTAGGTTAACAAAACAATACTGGAGATATTTAACGATGGAATGAACCATTCGTTGAAACCTTCATAATCTCAGGGTAAGCAAAGAACATTTATTCTGACGGTGTGGTCCTCATTCACGCAGCAAGCTCCTAAGCACTTAAAACTGATACAACAACACAAAAAGAAAATTAAACATATCGATAAAGGCACATAGAGTTATGACACAACAAAAGAAGATGGGGGAAGAAAGGATGGCCAGAGCTGTCTGGTGGATATCGAACGTCGATGGCCATGGAGGGAAGGAGATGTCGTTTACATACAAATTTTACGCAGCTTTATGTACAAATTTTCGGTCCTGACTTTAAAATGTGAAAAAGCTATATACACTTACTTTGCGCAGAATGGATAGATTTTGCGGCAAGACAAAATTTAAAAATGCACACGACCAACCAGCTTTTTTTCAATTTTTTTTAAACATTTTTTAAAGGGCTGGCAGATGCAAAAATTGAGCAAGTGGAACAAGTACGAGCATCTTGAAATAAAAAGGGAGAACGACAGACTGCTAACGTGACTTTCGGATACAAAAAAGAGGTCCTGAAGGGTAGGACTTTGAGGGCGACTCCGCCCTTAAGTCCAGAAAAAGGAGTACTATGTACACATAACCGGGTATCATTGGCAAAAGAAAAAAACAAAAACAGCACAAGAAAACGACAGCATCTTAAAAGGAGAAAAGGCTAAAGTTCTTCGACGAGCTCCTAGATAAATCTCATATGTACACGTTCTTCAATGAATCATTGGATAAAAATCGTATGTACACTAATCACTCGAAACATAGAAGGATCGACGCGGACAAGGCACATTTCAGGACGATCTTGCTCCCCAAACACGAAAGACTTCTAGATAAATAATCGCAATGTAATGAACCTAACCAGTTTGAAATCACCGTACCGTAAGAGCGAGTTGCTTGAGCTTCCACTGGTGATAAGTAGAAAGCGGTCAAGGTTCCCACATCGTCCTGAAAATGCGTTGAGTTGCGTGGGAATGTGAAATCTGTTTAGCAAACCTGAACTCCTTATGTCCTGCGCAAATCGATCCGACCCGTCTGACACCCACAGACACTGAAGAAGGTCGCGGGCCCCCGGAGGAGCCCAGAATGAATGAATGGGGCTCTTTCCCTCTGCTGTCGGCTTGGGTTTCTATATCTTGCAGAAAAGGAGTGCCTGTAAATCGTTAGCAAAAACGTATACAAAGCAAAGGGGAGGTATAGAAAGATGGAGTTAACCATATGAGATAAACTTAAACCTCCGTACACTAAAATGATTTATACTAAAGGTTGAACAAACATAGGGATAGTCATGAGTAATGAAGAGAGAATAAGGCTTATGTACACATACCGTACAAGCAACAAATATCGTAACAAAGAAGAACGCGCGAAATGAAGTTTTCTTTAACATTGAGTCATTTTCTTACAAACGTCATTGTGTTTAAAAATTTCGCTCAAGAAAGTTACATTCTGGTCCATTCCGCCAAGAGCGAGCCATGGGGACAAGGACAGTAACACATTTTTTGAAAAAAAAATAATCACAAGAAACCTTTAGTGAGAAGTTGTTCCAAAACGATTGCTTCAGTGAGAAGAAGACAATCTTCCAGGAGAAGACTTGAGCCAAAGTTCAGACTTTGTAAAAAAGGTTTAAAGTCAGTCTTGATATGCATGGAATGGTGATTAGTTGTACGAACTTTGCTCGGCTGTTCGGATGCGGCCTCTACCGTTTACTGTGAAACTTGAGGTCGATCCGAACAACCGCTGCTGCAAAGAGGAGGAAAGGAGGAACACATAAGGTACAAGATAAGGGAAAAGACTACTACATGAACTACAGACCGCTGGATAACATAATGGGAGGATAGATTTGGCTACGGTTGCATAGATGATAATCTTTGGCTTTCGACAACAGGGATTTGCGATAAACATCTGCTGAAAAAAAAGAAATAAGAAACAATAAACTGTTTTCAACAATGACCAATGAATGTTAAGGACAAGACGAAACCAAGATCAGGTGACGGACTGTGGCATCCCACGTGTGCATAACTGGCTTGTCAAGGGACACTTAAAGGGCGGGGAAATCCAATGTCGAATATTAAGTAATTAAATATCCGAATTCTGTTTAGGTTTATATAACTATGTTTTTAGCGTACTTGTAGAATAATGCTTATAAACCGCCAATTTTTGCTTGCACACTTACCACATCCTTCTTGGTTTGCGGCACGCAGGTTCCCCACTTGAATGTCGGCTTCTTGGATTGAAACTCGTAACAGAAAAGCTAAAAATAAGCTGTTCTATTCGTACGGGAAACGCCTACTTGCATATGAGAATGGACCGCGCTCTTCAGCAAGCGCGGCCCACACTTGGTCGGTTCCACACGTCTTTGGTTCTTCGATTCCTCGATCGATTTCTCTTCGGTTCCGTGAAGGAAATTTGATGTACCTCACCCTTAATGAAACTCAAAATCGTAAGGCAGAGCATGGGCATACGGTACAGAGTGGCAAAGACCACGTAAAGTCAAAAGACAAATAAGTCACGACTTTATCAGAACGCGCTGGACACAAGGAGGTCAGGATACAAGCTGAGATAAATGTTGGTGAAGCTTGGACAAAGACTTGAAGCGTTGAGTTTGTTAATGATCTAAGAACAAAGTGGCTCTAAGTACATATCTTGTCTTGGGAGATCATGTCAGGAATATGAAGTATAGGATGAGGACAGGATATGTGGGCTTGCTTCTCTCAAATCTACCTTACAAATGAACCAACTGCATTTCTGAAAGCTACCTTTGAACTCCCTTCTCTTGTGGTTCTTACCGTACCTACAGCTAAAGAACGGTCACTGAATAACAACACATCAAACGTGATAGAAGCGCAACTGGAGAGCGACATGTTAAGTGTGGGGGGCGCTAGGTCATAGTAGAATTCGATACCTGTAAGGGCCTGATTCCGTGGGGGTTGTCCGTGAGTCCGTCATGATGCGAAGTGAAGCAATGGCGATGGGAGAAACGTTCCATGGAATCCTGAATTGTTGATTCCTTCACCACTGGATACTTAACATCGCCTACCGTACCTCCATGACTCCAAGCAGCCGCTGAATCGCGGCCTCCTCAGCCGACACATCTGCCGTGAGCGCCGTGAGCGAGTGAGCGTCGCCATCGACTGTCTCCGCGAGGCTGTCACCGTCAGACGCTCCGCCCCAAATACAAAAAGTGCAAATGGCGGCGGCGGGACAGGGCACGCAGCGCCGCGCTCCAGACGAAAACGGAGACGTCGCGCGGCCGATATCTACGTGCCGATCTGTCAGAGGAGGCGGTGACAAAGCTGGCGAGTCGGACGAGGCATCGCTCGCCTGGTACCTTGGGCGGTGTTTACGGTAGACGACTCAAGCAGTTTCATGTAAAGAAAGATAGGGTGACAGGATTACGGTAAAAAGCTGTGGAGTCAGTAAAAATAAGAAATAAAAATTAGTTACATACATAAAGGTTAAAGGATTGAAAATAATAATGAAAGAACCAAGTCTTGGAATACAGCTACCCAACAAACTTATGTTAAATTTGTAATTGGAATACAATCGGGTATTTAGCTGACTATGCGTGTTACGGCAAGATCGCCTAGGATGGTTGGACATTCGATCTGCGCCAGGGATGAAAAATGGCTTATTTATTATGGCTCATTCGATCGGCTACTATTCGTAAAAAACCGAGTACATTCCATTCGCCTCGATTCGACACCGCCAGAAAGTCCGGGAAAATGCTTTAAGTCACGCGCAAGATACTGGCGATCTCGGCGACCCAGACAAAGATCTTGTCTGCCAGACAGAAATCCGATCCAGTGCTCCATTGAGTCAGAATACGGCATGCGGATCGTCTAGACGTTACTTTTGTTTATGTCTAGATGGTCCGATAAGGCAAAAGTGCTTTCATGGTTCCGCGCAATGAGGCGCCTCAGGCCGTATCAAAGGACAATAGGAACCGATCTGATCAGCGATACGACCCGGCTATGAATCACTAATTATGCACTTCTCTGCGACAGAAGCCAAGGAGCGGGACAAGTCGAAAACAAAACAGACGACACAAATAATGCAAAAGATAATCGCACCTATGAAAGCTATTTGGCACAACACCTCGGTCAGCCTTCGCTGATCTCCAGTGGTGCCTTTCAAAATCACTAAGTGCATACTTGGCGTGATACCACCAGGACAGGACAGTATGCACTATGGGAAAAGTACAAAATGAGTTGATTATTCCGCGGCCATAAAGCGTAATGAAATACAAAATTCCATCGACAGAGAAGGTGCTTTGGTGATAAACAAAAAGGGCACATACAGTAGTCAAATAACGCTCTTTATTCGCCAGGCATTTTCACAAGTGTGGACAACAGTAAACCCGCAATCGATTACGGTAGCTCGATATTTCACTTTGACTACATAAACTCGTAATGATAACAGATTTCTTCATTACTCCAACTGTGTGGCCAAGAAAAGGAAAATCTGCCTTCAAAACCTCCGAAACCACCGGGCTCTATCCACCAGGTCATCGATATAGTCATCTCGGTCGACCCGTGCCTCCTCCACGTTCATCGCAGTGGCCCATTGAAGCAACCGAACAAAGTTGGATCTTTGCGTCCTGGGAACGTCGACCACCTCTGCCAGCTTGTGAACCGAGAAGACGAGAAAGAGTTTCCAAACAGCGCAGATGATCAGGATACAGTACATGTAGAAGATGAGCGTATTGTTGTATCTGTTAGCTCTAAGGTCGCAGAAGTACGTTTGATCTTTTCCATCCTAAATGTCTTTGTCTTCTATCTCTAATCGCTTTCGTGGGTATCTTACCACAAAATAAACAATGTTCATTTCCGTTGGTAGGAAAAAGTTCGTCGGAAAGTCCTCCAAGTTGATGCAGTTGTAAGCGTAGACGACCAGAAGAATGGGCTAAGATGTGCGTATCAGTTTCCGGCAGCGTTTCATCGAACTTACCATGAGAAGATCGATTAGGACGCCCAGAATACAGATGAAACAAAATTCCCAGAGGACAGGCCGCATAGGCCTCATGCACTGTGGCACTGCGGTCGCGAATGCGAGGAAGAGGAAAAGCATTGGTGTGTCCTGAAAACGGTGTTTTTATAAACAACGATCGGTGCAAAAACTTTTTACATCTTTTTTTAAACGTGCCCACTAGGGATGCTATCGAAAACCGTAAAACCGTTAGAGAAAGAGCCGGAATACCGGAAAACCAGAACCGGTTGCGTCCCTAGTGTTCATATATCCATTGCTTCACAACAGTTCCATGATAAAAGTCGATGAAATTATGACATTGTGATTTACCGCAATGTCCCTCATGATTTCAGCGTTCCTGTCGGGTCCGTCTTCGGCAAATTCGTAGTTAAGAAGATTCCTTTCCAATGGGTGGTCTTTTGTCGAGTTACTGGATATGCAGTTGGTAGCAGGCCGCACGTGGGTCTAAAAGCGTCTCATTCCACTTAATCTCACGTGAATTAAACCGATATTTTTGACTGTTTTAGATTAATTGCCTGTGTCCTTGACCCCTAGGCCCTCGACACTTGCCTAACCGGCGGTATTTTCTAACTAGCATAAACCTTACATAAATAAAACTGGCAAATCCAAGAGTGGTCATCATTACGGTCGATCCAATGAGCGTTCTCCCGCCGCGAATTACCAATATGGAGATATCGGGCATTTCTGCTGAATAACGGTCAGTAAATTAGCCTTAGAAGTACAAACGGAAGCACGATGTTCTCATAAATTTTCGGCCTTCTCCGCATTTTGTTATTCTTTGTGCGATGACTCATCGGTGATTCGTTGAGCGGTGATTTCTCATCGTTAACAGGCATTTTGATGAACGTCCACCGTTAGATGTTTATTACAGCTTTCTGAGAGGCGCAAAAACTAGTAACAGGCTACCATGTTGTCCACAATGCCTTGTCCACAAATTGCAATGAAAAAGAAGATTTGCGGCCTGTGAAATTGGAACCGAAAGGAAAAAGGCGCTTCGAATTAGGTGCAAACCGTTGTGCTAACTATGGTGCAGAAAACCTGTGGACTCTTAAAGTTACGGGCAACAGTCGAATAGGCTAACTCTTCGCCCGCCAAGGCCAAATGATAGACGTCGATAACACCATCTGTGTCGCTCTTTCCGCGCTCAAAAGTGCAAGTTTTGTGTGGGCCAGGGCGTTCGATCGACCGGCAATGCCCGTGCTTGGACCGATGGATCTCTGTTGCCTGTTTTCGCAACTTGACGACGTTTTTACTGTCAGCTTCCGCCGTCCCCGCCGATTCCCCTCGTTAATATGCAGTTATTTTGAATTTTACGATCGACCGTACTTTATCACCGTGTTGCGCCGCGCAGAAAACGAATCGGCGCAGCTGGCACTATCACCCGCTCGTTCGCTGCGATTATGCAAATGAGTGGCAAGAGGGCGATAGCGGCACTGTGGCGCACGCGATTTGAATACGCTGGCTTATGCATTGTCAATAAAACCTGCGGGTACTGTAGATATAGTCGGCAACCCTGGCAGTAAGTATCCGAGTCCAATTGAGACAAATCGATCTTATAAGACACAGTCAGTGGCAATTCCTCTTGCATGATCTCCTTGTTAGTGACAGTTGTATTCAACAGTGAACAGAAGCCGATCCTTTTGACCCAGCTTCTAAGTGAACGAGAAGAAAAGTCCCAGATAGACAAGGGGTGGCTGCCCCCTCGTTCGTATTTAACAACATAGGCTGACGATACGGTAGCTCCCTCCGACCTTCTGTTTGCCACAATGTCCCTCTTTGTGGATCGACATAACACCTCTGGTAAACAGCGATGGCGAAAGAGGAAAGAAGAAGTTGGACGTAAATATTATGAAAGAGAGCGGAAAATAGCCGACTACGGTGTTCCGATACCGTAATTCCAAAACGATTGTTTTGACTCCCGAAACTGACGAAGAAGTATCTTTAACCTGCCTTGGTTACTTGCATCTCACCGAATTTCACACCGAAAAATCACCGCAGCCCGCTTTTCTCTGTCTTGGCGGGGCCACGACAGAGTGCCTCCTCCATTCATCGTTTCGACCGATACAGCGCAGCTGTACCTTTCACGAAGCCGCCAACTTTGCCGATATCTAATGAATCTGCTGCATCTGAATAAATGTGGCCGGATGAAACAGGAAAATAGCTAAAATGGTTTAAATTTGTGACTGGTCAAAAGCTTACCCACTGATAAAGCGCGTAAAAGAACCAAAGGCGATAAAATCTTTGGAGATCAAATATCGATTGCATAGGTCAGAAAAAGCACATCGTGAATTTGTGTAAAAGCTGCTGCTTACATGAGCTTTTCTTGCTATAAAAGAACTACTTCGTTAGCCGTTCGAGCTAGCAGATGGCCCACTATTCAGTCTGAGTCTCACTGAAGTCTGTGATAATTTATTCTGTGATATGTCCTTGTGACTTCCACGAGCAACATCATCCTAGCCCTGTCGTCTTTTATCCCTCATCATATTTATTTCTATACCAAGAGAAATATGTTGGTGGCACTATTAATACTTTACGGCGATAAAACACGCCAAAATTTATGTCATGTGAGAGCTGCTACTTATATTACAATCTGGACAAAGACGAAGTGACTTGTGATTGTGTTTGTGATGGTGCGACAAATCTTGTCACGGCAACGCTTTGAGAATTGCATTGTTGGACATGAAGAAGAGTGAAAAGGTTAGCGCGGACATCCGAGTTGAACAGGAAGACAACCAGTGGATTCATGAAGCAGCTGAGAAGAACTACCCAGTTTTGGACGAACGTTACGATGTGTAAAGGGTCTTTGATTTTGGGAAGATACAGAAAGCTGATGTTCTGGACTTCGAGACAGGCGCAGATGAGGAAACTCTGAAAAAGGCATAAGATAAAAAAGTTCTGGAGGTATGGGGAATCGAACCCCAGCCCTCTCGCATGCTAAGCGAGCGCTCTACCCCTGAGCTATACCCCCACTCTCCGAAATGAGCTCAGATGTGGTGATAGAATAGGAGCATGAGGAATTCTAAATTTGTTCAACCTCACCTGTATGAGCATGTTTATTTCCCTTTTTCGTCGTATATGATTCGTGAGCAGCTTATAGCTTGACCGCGTCGTGTAAAGCACTAGGACGATGTACATGATCATCATGATAACTGGCAGATATGTTGATGTTTTTGATCCCTAAATAGAAGATACTGTGGGACCACGACTCTGAACGCTACTTACCCACTGCTTCATGAAAAACAAAAAGGGTGGAATTTCCTTTACACAATCATGCCACAGATAAAACATCTCGAAGTTGAAGGATTTCCTGCATCCTCCGAGGTAGGTTCCTGTCACGAAGACAGCAATGATAAACCATACAGCAGCGACAGTCCTAAAGTCACATGCGCCCTTTCAATGTTGGCCAGTGTCTCGACGTCGACTCACCCGTAAACGCGTCTTCCGATGAATAACAGTTCGTTTACTCTTGGAAGGATGAAGGTGAAGAAGCGGTTAAGGGTCAGAAGGAAAGCAAAGTAGAGTTGGCCATTGTAGGCTATGGTGTCGAACAGGGCGATAGCATGCGTGATGAATTCGTTTTGGAAGATCTGTAAGAAGCCTTGATATTATAAGCTATTCATTAAGCTTGTGCCCCATAACAAGGTTGCAACGAGGAATTAGCAAAAGTACAATTTAGCGAGAGCACTTTACAAGTCCAGTGTTAGATAAACATCTGAATCACTTAATGTTAGCACTTTACCAGGACTTTTTGCTAAACTAGAGAAGCTATGGATTTGGTTTGCATAAAGTAAGTGCTAGGAGGGATAAAAACAGCCTGTAGGTTCCTCTCAAGATGGCTTCAAAGTTTTATAGTTGTCAAGTCAGCGTCCTACTCCTTAACAATCAACAATTTGCTGTTATTTTTTTTCTTATTTGTTGGGACAAGTGTATACTAGTTGAATCAAAACTCAAGTAGTTTTAAGTACCATTTTGTGGTATTTAGGCATAAAAACCGACATGTGCTTAAGCTTACTTATCCAAGTGTGCACCTGAATTCTCGGTAACCTCTATGTAATTATTGCTTTCTAATTTTTGATAGCAGGTGTTTGCCTTGCAAAAAGATTGAGGAACAAAGAACAGGAACCTTCGAACAAATGTGTATGATTTTCTGCTTTATAGGGACAGCCTACGGATGCCCAACTTGGTGTTGTTTGTTGACTACTGTTAATTAGTAGGTTTAGAGACATTTCATTTATTCGCTATATCAGTAAGGTTTAGAGACGTTGTGGTTTATACCCTACGGTCCATTTGTGACTGAAGTTCTGTTCTATACATACATATTTATGTTTAGGTAATGAGTATTTGTGTTGCACTCCCACCTACTGTGATGAGTGAATTTGACCTTTCACTTCAGGGTACATGCATATTATAGTTAAAAATCAATAGCACTCAAACGACGACTGCTTCATCACTTGTGAAACTTGTAAATTTCCACATTTAAAGATTTTTTTCAAAGAGAACCTTTGCACCTTTGTGCGTGGTATTGGTTACGTATCTTTTTTTCTAGCACAATAAGATACAATTTTTCAGCTATGATGATACAAAATTGTGACGCATTTTGAACCGTATGGAATTTCATCCGAATGTTCAATGGTTCGTTGTACCCTTGGCTCCGTTAACATACAATTTTGACACGAGAATGATTACGAGCTCGATTGAACACCTTTTATGAAACGCAATGGATAAATAATGAATGAGTCCCTAGAGCAAGTGCATTTAGTGCACAGGTAAACTACACAGGCTACTGTAGTACACGGAACAGAACCTGCTAAGAAAATACGCAAAAAATGGCTATACAAGTTTAGAGTTCCTTCTAGAGTTCTCGAGCTGGATAAACAACATATCTCTTAATACGCGTTTGGGCAATTTTTTGCCTTGTGTAACGCTGCGAAACAAAAACACACTCTCCCGTAAAGGTAAAGGTAGCAGCGCTGGGAGGGTACGCAGGCTCATATCTTCTTGTTTCTGTTTTTACAGATGTTTGCTTAAACGTGGCACACTGCCGCCATGACAAATTGGATTCGGGCTCATGACTTGAATTTTGATTTTGAAAGGATGCCTTGTGAGATCCAGTACATAAATTCTATCGCATTCGCAACTTTGAATCAAGCCACTTTATCCAAAGATGATAAAGAACCACTTACATTATAGCCCGCAAACGTGGCTGGAACCACCAACGTCAGTTGTACAAACTCGCTCATCATATCAGAAATCAAATGCTGGATAATGACGATGAAGAACGTCCGCTTGAACTTCAAGTCCCCGCTCTTCCAGAGGACGAGCGCCAGCAGAATACTCAGAATAAGACTTATCACATTGATGATGAGATAGGTCGCGGCTCCGGCCAGTCGAATGCCAGGAAGGACAGGGTTAGATGCGTTTCCGGTCATTGCACTACTTGAGGAAAGCTGGGACAAGGTCCGCACACTCTTCCACAGGTGCACCCGGGGAGGCGTGACTTCTCAGGTGTTTTCAGGAATTCAGCTGTGGAAGTCGTTTATTGCTCTATTTGTGTTGGGATATAGACAAAGGTGTCACTTTATGCAACTGTTTACTGGTCCGACAGAGGACGAGTTTTACCACCGACGATCTGATCTCGTTGTTGAAGCAGAAGATTACGGCGGCGTTGACGGCCGAACCCACGAGCACTATGACATTCTGGAGAAAGGTCACAAATCCGATTGGGTCGGCGATGTGCGGGAAGTACATGAAGGCGATGTTCTGAAGTTCCAAGTAGGACGAGATGATGAAGCCCTGAGAGGAAATTACAGTTATTAAGACCTGTGTAGGCAGATTACGTCGGTGGAAATATTAACGTGGCAATTCTAATAATTGGATACTGTTGTGGACAATAAGAGCATTAGTTTTATAATTCTGGCATTTATTGGGCAGGACAAAAATATGATTCCTCGCCTACTAAGGAACAGAGATCAGAACAAAACAGAAAGATTAACATAACACTTGGTCCATGCGACCATCTTAAAAATTCGATAAAAATTGAGAAAGCAGCCAATATTAAAAATTTCTGCAAAAATGAAATTTTTTGGCTATCTGGCAGCTAAGAAAATGCCACTAAAGAAACCTTACCATAGTAGGTGTTTCGAAAAATCGTGACCCTAGAAGCGTAAGCAACTAACCTGCATCAACAAAAGGTACTCTTGACGGCGGCGCTTCTTGATGTATGCTACACTTCCTGACGCTACGTTGAACGAAAATCGAACATAAAGGAACAGAACGATGTAGATGGCCATCATCAGGACTGGGAAGTAGTTGGCAGTGCTGGCCCCCCACTGAAATTATATCACTAGTTGCATTTTTCATAATTTTAGTCTTATTTATAACTTCCTCCCTGCACCCTATCTTTGCATAGTGATACGCCGAGACCATAAAATATTTATAATAATCCGAAAATTTCTATCTACCGCCTTAAGTGTCAAAGTACGCCGCCTGCTACTTACATCTTCCACATGAACTAGTTCATTAAACATTTATGTCACAATTTCGCACTTACCACTCTTCCGAGTTGGATGGCGAATTGAGATAGGTCCGGTTCGCATTCGTGCTTCAAGAAGAATCCTTGAAAGTCGAAAGTGTTCCAACATCCAGTGAGCAAGGTTACGGTAATAAAGATCCCATCAATGGACCAAACCACGAATATTGTCCTGAAACGGAATGATGAATGGCGTGTGCACAGAAAAATGAAATTATGGGCTACTTGGACAGGAGTAGATTACCTTTTTGAAGATAAATTAGCGCCACCTATATGTACCCCCATTTGTCTCCAAGTTACAGAAATCAAAATACTCATATGCAGGCCATTTCTTTTATGTTCTCCTGTTCTTTGATTTTGTTATTTTGTTATTTTTTTTTGTTATTTTCAAGTTGCTAAAGATGGACCGGACGTGACATGAGACTACTCAGCTAATGCGATAATCAACATACTCATATCCTTTATGTTGTACACTGATTTTTTAAAATGGCTTATTGATTACTTACACAAAAATCCTCCTTCCCTCGAAGAACATGGTGTTGACCCTTGGAAAAACGATCGCCGCCAGTCGACTGATGGCTAGCGTCAAGGAGAAGTACAGTAATCCGTTGTAGCTTATCGCATCGACGAAGCCAATTGCCCGTGGAATTTGCTTGTACTTAAAGATGTCGTATCCCGCATAAGTACCCGGAACAATCAGTGTCAGTTCCACGAACTGGGACAGTAATCCACAAATGGTGATCTGCCATATGATGAAGTAAAATGATCTCTTGATCTTCGTGTTGTTGAGATTGCCGAGAACGATTATTAGAAGACCGTTGAGGACTATGGTCAGGATGGAGATAATTAAGTAGACAGAAGCACCCACAAACCGCATAGCAGGCTCGACCATCAGAACTAAACTGAAAGTGATGTTTGTCCTATCCACGGGCATAATTGCGATGGAACGAAAAGCATGATTATGGGCATAAAGGTCGACGCTCGTGTGACGGAGTGCAGACGGTGGCAGAAGGAAAAAAATGTTTTTGGGCAAAACGCGGAAAAAGTTAAGCCATATTTCTACTCGCTCTGGAGAGGCTAATTAAAAATTAAGGGTTCAATGCACAAGGTGCCAAGGCGAAAGGAATTTGTTATATGGATGCGTTATTCGAAAAAAATAGGAGGAACTCTGATTCCCGTGTAGTGCAAAACAGTGAAATTATAGAATTTCTGGAAAAGAAGAGGTCAAACACGCACGCCCCTTAGTATGTAGCCATCTGAACTAACGGAGTTGGTAAGGCTGGCAAGCTCTTTAAAGTGAAATGTAAAATGAAATGGAACATGTACCAAGATATTGCGATGGGGATTTTAACAACTGATATGTGAACAAAAAATATATCACAACATTACACCCATGACTGGCGCAGGCACATGTATGTCATCAATTTTGAATCCATGAGTGCTGCTCATTAGTTCCATATTGTAAAGCAACGTAGGCGTCAGGTGGTCGAGCGAACTGCTGCGTTCAGGGAAAACAAAAAAGTGATGTTATAAAAGCACATCAGACGCAAAGGGTAACAGCTTACTGATCCGGGATGCTCGTACTCATATATGTACAGCTTATTCACTGATCAGGAAACTGCAGAAAAGGAACTTAACTAACATAAGGCCGTCAGAAAAAAACCTCTGCTGCATTTCCACCACGGAGAATAAACGTTTTAAAACAAAGGACTACAGAACTTTAACCACTACCTTTACTCGGTAGTGAATCAGATACCTTTGGAAATAAGTTATTCACTCCAAGTTCATGTAAACTTGAGTGTTTTAATTCCATACTGGATTAGTTCATATCACCTTGGCGATCATAAACAACATTCACAGTTCACACTTTTTCTATGCTGATTAGTGGCATTTGCATGCGTTCCTAATGGATGCTCTGAATATTTTCTGTTATTTGAATCGTGCTGTTGAAAATTAAGACAAATACCATTTAAAGGTTTATTTAGTGGTTTCGAAATAGTCTCAGAAATGTCACATTTGTTGTCACGGTCACTTTGGCGATATCACTCGTTTTCCTCTATTTGCAGGATCGTAGATTTCCTCTGTACCTTTCCTTTGATCTCCGCGTTCCAGAGTTTATTCCTCGACAGTTGTGGTCGTTATTACTCATACCGACGGTCATTTGAGCGAACCTTTGACAGTGAAGAGCCTCGCCACCCACAAACTCGTTTAGCAACTGTTCAATCCTGTGAATTAGTCCTGTGAAATCAGTGCTGTGAAACTCGCGCAACGGCACTGCATGACGAAGAAAACAATGAAAGGTAACCCACTGTGGTGGTAAAACACGTTGTGTTAACAATACTATCCGCATCATAGCAATTGGCTACCTTGCATGTTCAACTTCTATTCTTAGTAAGAACGTCGTCCCCCGTTCCATCTCTTCCGCTTCACATTGCAACACGAGACGCTCTCCCTCGCTGTCCGTTCTTTTGCGCGATCCTCTGTCCGTCTCCAGATCTCGAGAGTGTAATGTCCGATCGCCGCCACCAGCGACGACGCGTAAGCTGGTTTCGGCCCGTCGCTCTGCCAAATCGATCGCGAACTGTCTTAAGTGGTAATTCCACGAATTTCCGCTGGAACTCCACCGTAGAACGCCCCATTTCCGAAGATTGCTATGACATCAATGGTCCTATATCCGTGCGAGCAATTTTTATTTTTTACGCTCATTTTTTAAATACATTTCGATTTGCTGGAGATCCATCAGTCAGATGTTTTGTGCTGCAGTTTTTATAACTTACCGTCACAAAGTGGTTGTCACCGAGCGGCACCTGTGTTTCAACATTTCACTTTGGATTGGAATCGACGATGACACTTTTAAACATTCCCGAGAATTTATGCTGCAGAAATTGAGAACGCACGCTTTAGTTATTCTGCTCGTTTCTTGCATAGGAACAAAAGTCAAGGAATCGAAGAAAAAAAATATCTGGAGGTACGGGGGTTTGAACCCCGGACTTCTCACATGCGAAGCGAGCGCTCTACCACTGAGCTATACCCCCGACGACTGGTTCGGTGTTCATGTTGTTGACATAGCAGCACCTACAAGTTCATGCTATATTTTACAGCAGCTGCCTTTCTGCGGTACTTGCGATTCTTCCCAATATCTACCTCTTCAGAAACATACCTCCCTGACCTGGAATGCCAGATCCCATATTTCGAAAATTGGTGAATCACAGATCCTGTGAGATCAAAGTAACTCCATCACTCAACTGTTTCTAAAGCGTCGTTATCCTCTGTCCATCTGCCCACATCTGTGTCCTCGTGACTCAACCGGCCCCTGTCACCCTCGTCCACCCAACACTACCTCCATTCGCCCCCATCTCCGAGCGGCTAAAAACACATTTCGCCAGTCGCCACAGGGCATTTTCCACAACTGTCGGTGGGGCGGTCGCCAATAAGTGTAACGCAGCGGTGGCGGAGAGCAGTCGGATCTGCGCAGATCGGCAATATTTTCCTCTTCTCGCAGAGGCAACGGCGGCGGCCCGTCCGGCCGTTGATCCTTCCACACTCGCCCCCGCGCCTCTCAGCCGCGATCCAGTCTGAAATCCGGCCCGCACAGAGCAGATACGCCGCCCAAGCTATCGAACTGGATTTCCTCGCCCTACTGAAGCTCTGGCGCCTGCTTCTTGTCTTTAATCTTAAGCATACAGACGCCCAAGGTTTCCTAGAACGAGTCACGTGTGTCGCGGAGTTCTATCTGTCACCAAATCTGTCATGTTTCGTTCGATTTCAGGCCCACTTCTCGATCTCAACACTTATTCTACAGATATGGTGAGTTCTTTCTTCTATTACCGTTGTTTGCAAACTGAACTAAAAAAAACTCGTAGAAAATGTATCACGAGCATTTCTAATCTTCGGGGCCCTTCAAGACCTATAAATTCTTTCATTGTTTCCGATATATAAACATATGGTAGCTGTAATCAGCTGAAAACGAATCGTCAACTGAAAACGAATCTTGAAGATTCGAAACATGGAATTGAGACAAACTGCAGCAGGTGTATCGTAAATTTGTCACGCTAAAAAAACTAAGAATGAGTAACTTGCACTTTTAATTTCATGTATTTAAAATTTTATAATGGAGACTAATGCGTAGAAACATTTTTTTAGAGAGAAACATAAGTCTCACTTTTAAGCAAATCTTCCTTCTCACAACGCACACAACGGGCCCCTTCGTAGGTTGCAAAAGAACTAAATTAACCACGTACTACAATCATGGACAATCTCCAATCATGTTATGGGAAGTGATATCCTCTTGATACTCTACCCTCTTGATACCCTTGTTATACGAATTAAATCTGAACTCTCCGAACTTTTTTATATGGCATTTTGCTTGCTTTAATGAGAAAGCATAGTGAACATACGTATAATATTACTCCTAGCAGAGAATTGCGAAACCTCCGCTAGCCGTTTTGATATCCGTTCATCAGCTGTTTATTCTGAGTATCGCACTTCTGATATTTATTAAAAAGCCCATAAAAAAGTTTATCCAGCCTAATCTAATGCAAAACGCACATAGCTTTAACAGCGAGCATTTTCCTATTTGTTTGTTCTAGGCCTCAGGAGTGAAGATCGACCCCACGTGCAAGAACGCCTACGACGCGCTGCACAACAAGCACCAGCACTCGTACATTATCTTCCGTATCTCCGACGACGACACCACCATCATCGTCGAGAAGATGGGAGAGAAAGGTGCCCCGTACTCCGAATTCGTCGAGGTATGCCGTCGTCGTCTTCTACCTTATCTCACCGCGTCATAATTCAGGAGATCCGTAAGGCTGTCGGAGACGGAAAGGAGTGCCGTTACGCCGCCGTCGACGTTGAGATCCAGGTTCAGCGTCAAGGAACCGACTCCGGGTCGAAGCTCAGCAAGGTTGTTTTCATCCAATAGTAGGCCCGCCGTTTCCGTTTCCTTAGCAACCCGTACCCTTTACAGCTGCCCCGATGAGGCCCCCGTGCGCCGGCGCATGCTCTACGCTTCGTCCGTGCGCGCCCTCAAGGCGACGCTTGGCCTCGAATCGCTGATGCAGGTGCAGGCGTCCGACCTGTCCGACCTTGATGAGAAGAGCATCAAGCACGAGCTCATGAGCCATCAGCGCATTTAAATTCACTGTTTCGAAGGCGTGTGAACCACTATATCATATTTATGTTTACAGTTTTCGTCTTAGTAACTCGGAGACGATGATTTGTAACGTGCCTAAAGTTGAAGTTTTGGAACAGTAAAGCTCAAGTTTTCACATATCCAGTGTTCTGTTCTAACATGTCCCGCGTATAAGGTCAAGATATAATCCATTTTCACAAGTCACCTTTCAACTGATACAGTTTAGGGATTGTTCTGTGCAAATGACCGCTCTTCATTCTACAGTATATTGTTACCTTTTTCCTGACAGCTGCTTAAGGGGAACATGACTTATCTCAAATGAAAGCATTTAACTCCTCTCGTACAAGCTAAGCAAACGATCGCACAGAAACGATTGTTGCGACGGATACCTTCCTCGCCACGCCTGAGAATACGATGGCGTTCTTCTTGAGGCCAAAGAATATAAGCACCTCCGTACGGACCATTCTAAAGTGATCGAACGAGAAATCGAAGAAGCGTCGTTAACTCACGAATTGAACGCAAGCAGAATGATCAAATGAATGGGTGCTAGGTTAATTGCGGTCACTGCCCACAGTACGTAGAATACCCCATGCTTCCATATTTCTTGGAATAAGAAGGCGCCAGAGAGGATGACGAAGGCAAGAGGGAGTGACTGGAATAGCGCCTGTAGGAGGAGCCTGAATTCCTTTGATGATAACTTGAAGTTGGATCCGTAGAGTTTCCGCTAAGCACTTACACTTGAGTACCCTAATGTCAATTGAGCAGATACCTGAGTTATGATAGCAAGAACGGTAACCGAGTAGGTTACCAATGTTCCGGAAACCAGCATGACCCGACTGAAGATGAAGGGCTTTTCGAAGTAGGGGGGTCCTTTGTAGCGATAGGTTTTCTCATGGTAAGTGAAGGTAATGTTTTGGTCAATGATAGTCAAGACGTAGAGGGTGGGTATGGGCAGCACAGCAGCGAAGACTATGAACGCCTGAAATGAGCAGAGATAAACCAGTGGTGTTTATAGGTATTCCCACCTTTAGCACCGTTTTCCAAAAGTCACTTCCATGAACTCTCAGAATGACTGTCAGCCGATTTAAAGCCAAGATGAATTCCATGAGAGGAACAGCCACAAGATATCCGTTTCTAAAGCAGCTTCCGACCTTAAACTACACAACCGTCCGTATTTGGCGTCTTCTCCATTAGTCATCCTACCTCTCCAAACAGGCTTCCAAAGAGCGCCGGATAGAAATTCATTAGTCCGCACATGAAACTCGTCACCGTATGGATCAGATCAAGAATCCCAATGATGACTACAATGGTGTAGGCGGTGCTGGATTTGAATTCCGGCCGAGTCAATATAATCTTCAAGTGTTCATACATTGTCATGACCAAATAACATGAAATAGCTTACCCATAGAATAAGAAGGTAAAACGGAGCAGTGATGGGACATACGGCAACGTTTAAAGTTGAGACTATAAGACTAAGGAGGTCCGACATTACCTTAGCGCGTCTGTTTAAGGAAATAAGCGAGGCTTACTGGAGTTCCCCTACTGGCTGACAACTATGGGCTGACAACTATGGGAAAAAAGAGCATATGTTGCGTAGGTAAGTGCAATATGGGCCTGACTTTCCCACAGGAACGGTACGATCTTTGGTGACTGCTTCCAGCAGCGAGGGAAACGGAAGTGCACTGTATAAGAAGCTGGGAGTGCATTTTTCGGCTCCAAGGGCGTGTGAGTTTTTCCCCTACTTGGCGCCGTACTTTAAACAAGTTTTTTGATGCCACTGGTAGAATTTTACAGCCTGTCGCATTAAGAAGCAAGAGATAAGTAAGCCTGCAAAGGTCATTCTTGTTGATTGGACCTGAACAAGATTGAACCTTCTTCTATGAGGTCCAACACATGTGCAATGTTGGATTACCTTCAAAAGTTGGGTTAAACAAAACATTGGGGTAAAACACTCTAGTGTTCATATTGGTAAGTGCTCAGCTAGCATTTGGCCAAGCTAGAAGTACCGAACAGTGAAATACTGACATTCCTGGTCAGCCTTGGTGATTGGACCGGAACAATATTGAAACTTCTTCTATGAGGTCTAACACAGGCACAATTTGTGAATTGCCTTTAAAGGTTAGGTTAAACTTTGGTACGAAATACTGGTGTCCAGTACTGAAGTTCAGTTAAGAAAACACTCTGAAGTTCCGAGCAGTGATTTGAGTTCCGCCTTCACAACGATGAGAGAGGTGCTTGAAAGACCAAATAGTAAAGTAAGGTTAAGTTGTATGTACATTTGCGGGATGGATGGCACGGTCTGGTCTTTTATTTTTTGCCGTTCCGTGTTTACCATCAGCTGACTTGATAGAATACCGGTCACTGCGAATTTTTCGGGCATTTCACAGTAATGTTAGCTTCGTCTTACTCACCACCAAAAAAGCTGCTTACTCAATGCCTCTTCACTCGCTAGTGCGATGACGTTTCAGTGAGTTCGATGTTTGTGCGCCTCGCCGTGTAGCTTGTGATCTCCAGTCGATCCCTGGCCGCATAAATGGTCGGCAGTTTATATCGCGCGCACCGAGTAAACATCTTCTGTTTGACAAAGGAGCGGTGCGAGAGAGATTCCGGAATTCCGCGGGTTCACGGAGGTAATATTTGCTGGAGTTACGGCACCGTCGTCAGTGTCAGCAAAGATGCGTTTTGCCGTCTCCCTCCTCTCAACTTTCCTCTTGGGTGCGTTTTATTTACCCAGTTGCCTGTTTTACCCTTAAGTTTCATTCTTTCGTCAAAATATCCACCTTTTAATGAGTGGAAAGGAGTGGTAGGATAAAACTCAACGCCTTGGCAAAGGTTCCATCTCTTTCATAGGTTTATACATGCTTTATCTTTAAAAAACTAATGTTGTACAACGACGAAGATACCGTACCAGATCACCTACTGATTCTTTAGGAGTGGTCGCTCAATATCAGTACACTTCGACAAGCCACAGCAACTTCCAGCTCTACAGCGGTGCTGGGCCACAATGCTGGTTTTCCAACTCGAACGGCTACAATTTGAGCTGGACAGTGGACAGCAGTAAGAATGTGATCTTCAATCTGCGATTCCCCAACTATCCGACCTACACAAGTTGGCTCGGAGTCGGCTTCGGAAATAATGTGAGTTCAGTGTGAATGAACGTCCGAAGAAGTACGGAATGTATCGCCTTTTCAGTCCCAAAACATCTCGCTCATCTTGGTCGAAGTGAGCAATTATCAAGTCAGTATCGCCTCCGAGAAGATGGTCAACGACAAAATCCAACGGCTAAATAGGAACTCCCTTGTTTCTGCTTCCGGAATCATCAACGGAAACACACTCCAAGCCACTTTTGTCCAGTCACTCAAGGACATCACTGACACAGCCCAGGGAAATCCCTGTGTTCAGTGGAATGTACGTTTTCGGCAACTGTACATGAACAAAAGGAGGGTTGTTCTAGTTCTACGCCACTCCACGGATGAATGGGACCAGTCAAATCGCCATTAGCGAGCAGATCTGCAATATTGACCAGACGTGTCCTTACATGGGCAGTCAATCAGCGTTTGGGGGACAGTCAGGTCAACCTGGATATATGTACCAAGAACCACGCGGTCAACCTGGGCAGGCAGGATACAGTTATCAGGGAGGCCAACTTGGTCAATCTGGATACGGCTATCAAGGGGGTCAAGCCGGACAACCTGGACAGGCAGGATACAGTTATCAGGGAGGCCAACCCGGCCAACCTGGTCAATCTGGATACGGATATCAAGGAGGTCGAGCCGGGCAGTCCGGATATCAAGGACAGCCTGGCCAACCAGGGCAATCTGTCTACCAAAATGATTTTAACACCCAATATGGTGAGTATTCTGACCTAGTCCGTTCAATGTCCTTGACGTCGCTTTTGTGCTCTATCGTTGTTTGTTTTGTGGTCTCGGATGGTGAATAACTCCACTCGTTTACAGGTCAATCAGGGCAGCCTGGACAGTACAGTCAGCTTGGTCAGCCTGGGCAATACGGCCAGCCTGGACAGCCAGGTCAACCCGGCTATCAGCAGTTTAACTACCCCCAATCACAAGGTTACCCAATGGTCAAACGCATTGCCCAGCAACCACAATCACTTCTAGGTTTCCAATATTCCACGCAACACCCGAATCAAGCTTACCAAAGTCAACAACAGCAGCTCACCGCCCAAGGTTACGGTAGTCAGGACTTCTACGTGCAGAACCCGAACTACCGGTTCCTCGACGACCAGCTACTTCAGCGCTATGAGCAGAACCAGAACACGTACATGCAGACGCAGCGCATGCGAGACGCCCCCAACCAACAGAACGGAATGCTGCCCACAACAGAGCCGCCTCGTCTCACAAATGAGCAGCAGAACCAGCTGAACTACCAGCGCATCCAACAGGACTACCGTAACAATCCGAATCCGAACGCGGGCAGGACGTTCACAAACAATATTTACGGGTACGATTACCGTAGCAATCCCAACCAGCAGTACACATACGTATCCGGGAACCAGCAACAGTATCAGCCTCCGCAATACCAAAGAGCTGTCCCAGTCCTGTAAATCCATGTTGAAGAACCTCCCTGAAAAAAATAAAGATGCTATCTGCTTATATGCAGGACACAATCCACTTAAGGAGCGAAGCGAAACGTTGCTAGATATGTTTATCAATCAAAACAGATATTTCCATATGGTTACCTCCCCTCACCAACGAATAAAACGACGGAAAGCATTACCCATGCGGCGGTATAGGTGTGGCTTCCTCGCAAACAACGAATTTATATTCCAGTCTTCTACCAACTGAAAACAAGTCTTATTAAGTTAAGAAGGAGAGCTCCCACCTCAGGGTCGATTCCAATAACACAGAAGCGAACTTTTACGCCCCATTCGTAATTCTTGATAAGTTCAACTCTGAGACGAAGATTCAGAACAGGGTGATGGAAGGTGATACTCCGGCTACTAAGCCACTTCCAGGCAAGACTGTCCAGGAGAAGTACCACTTTACGTTGCCCGTTCAGAAGATAGTCACCACGTCTACTTCTCCATGCGGTGAGGAAGTTCTCCAACATGACCCTATCCATGACTCTCCTCTAAATTACAAGAACATACATATTTTTCGGCTGTTGCAAAGTACTCTACCTTTAGCTCAAAAACCACATTCTTGCCTCTTCGTTCCATTTCCAGCGATATAAGATTCGGCCAAACATCGACTTCTAGCACAGGATTTCCATCGTTATTCTTCACTCTGACGGGGCCGTACCACTGCACAAGTTGGAGCCAGTCCTTCTCCGATTTCAAAACTACTTCATTGACAATGAGTTCACCGTTCTTCCCGGTCTTCAATTTATGAATGAGGAGGTCGATCCATCCAAAGTCCACAGGCGTGCTCACGAAATTGTATGGTGTAGAAGGGTCCATCTGGCAAATCTGAATCAATTGCAGTTGAATTGAATTAACGTGAAGTTACATCAAAGAGTTAATTAACCCGATCTCCAAATGTGTGAAATTCCACTCAAGGGAGTAGCGATCGAAGAAACGTCGAAATTCGGAAACTCATTTACAAACAAGAAGGTCGTCGCAGAAATGAGGTTCCGGGTCGAAGTATATTGCTCAGCGACTCCCATAGCGAGGAACGTGGGGGAACCTCATTTCTGCGGCGACTGTTTCTAGCCCGATGCCGGTGTTGAGGTGCTCCTTCTGTCCTTCGCGTAGCGCTTGATGCTAGGAGATGGCCGGATATCGCGCTGCGCACATGGGGACTCTTCTTGGAAGCGGTTCCTGCAGAGGCACCACTGCATCTAATGCATACCGTCTCCGCTGTGGAAAGCGAAGACGGTGAGGAGGAACATCGAGGCCGTTAGCAGAAGGTTGGAGAATACAACGATGACCTGGGCTACTTAGCTAGGTAAAAGCAGTTGGTGGAAGCTGGTGATCTTCTGGATGGGCTGCTGTGTGGTGAGCATAGTTCCAGATTGCCAAAAGGAGCCCTTCGAAAAGATCCCTCCCCCTGAGACTCCCAGGCTAGGAGAACTTTTGCACAAGATACTGTCAATCTGTAGCGGAGCTGATCTGAGTTGTGGAAAGATTTCGCAGACACCGCTGTATCCCGAATCGGATTCCCGATTTCGGACTAGGATGATGTGGGATTCTCGAAAGTTTCGGGTGTCGATCACAGCCCTAGCTCGGACATTCGTTCGAAAATTCGGAATCCCACGCAGCCCTGGTCGGTACATCGCTCTTCTCACAGGATTTATGTTTTTGGGTTCAAAAACTGCCCAAGCGTGATTATGATTACTTCATCGTCCTTGTGTGTCCACCTTTCGCTATGCATACAACAGCTGATCCAGCTCTAAGGACGCTCAACAAGGAGTGTCTCCATGTTCTGGCTGACTGGCTTGGCAAGACTTCCGTGGAGCGAGAAATGAAGAAACGCTCAGTAGAATAGATGCTGTACGACATGCAACACGAGTCATTTTATTAACTTGACATGCAAGACACACATCTTTACACATGGAAAAAGCGCCACTACATCGGCCCAAATAAACGCAAAGTTAAAGACAGCATACGATCCAATTCGGGCGATTAGATGTCGTCAATGTCGATTTCGCCATCCTCGGTCTTCACCACAGTCTTCGCGACATCTTCTTCAGGCTCCACTCGAGCCTTTGGAGCCACAGTTCCAAAGGTTCGAGCGCGATCATCGAATCCGACCTCGTCATCACTCTCATCTTCTTCACTTTCCTCGTCGGCCTCCTTCAGCCAATTGATGATGACAGTGGCCTTCTCGATTATCTGCTTGGCGAACTCCTTTTTAACGTACTTGCTCGACGGCTTCTCGCCCCATTGAAGGATGACCTCCTCGGTGATGATGTCCAAATCGTAGAGAGCCTTGATGATGTGAGCTGTCTTCGGCAACAGAGATTCCTTATGGTTTGCGATGAGTTGCTCAATGCCTCCAAGGAGGTATTTCTGCGCCTAAAAATATTGAAGCTGTGAGAGAGCTACAAACAACAGTAATACCTTCAAATCATTGCTCGTGAATCGCAGCAGAAGGATTCTATGCTGCTCCAGTTGCTTCATCACATCCTCGTCGAAGATGACGTCAGCAAGAAGCAATGGCGCCTTGGTCTTCAGCTCCAGGCGCTCAGCCTCGTTGGCCATTTCCTTGGTCTCCCCAAGGCGCCCTTCCTTCTTCGCCTTAAGGAAGTACTGGTGCAGCATATCGAGACGTTCCTCGATTGGCTTGTCCAAATCCTTGCTGATGATCAGCTTGCCGATTTGGGCCGAGACCTTCTCCTCGTTGTCGAATGGCTCCGGTTCCCAGTCCTCTTCAACATCATCAGAGCTGCCGTTCTCGAAGTGGTCCCCGTTCTCATTGCCGTTTTCGTCGCTCTTGCTTGCGTCCTTCTCCTTTCGCTCCACCTTCGGAGGATTCTTGATGATGAACGCCGACAGCTTGTGCTTCGAGTCGATCGTAAAGCTGTGACCACAAGCCTTGCACTTGCTGTGGATCACATTGCGCTTGACGTTCTGAAAGATGAAACGAATTAATAACCGGGACGTGACAAAGCTACTCACCAGTGTGGTCTCAGGGTTGTCGCATGCTGGACACAGAACGAATTTGCGAATGAAGCCATCAAGAATGTCTTGGAGCTTATTCGCATCGTGTTCGCCGTTGACTATGTAGCGGTCGTTCTTGGTGTCGATGTTCGTTTGCGCTCCCAATTCACATCCGAAATATTTAGTCGGATACGTTGGTGGGCGCTCCAGCGACTTTCCAATCTCCACCATGTTGGCTATTACAGTTTTGATGCCGTTTCCCTTTCCTTCGACCTTCGCTTGAAGTCGCGGCATCTTGTAGCGATAGAAGGGATCCAGAACATTGCGGTTCACGTTGATAGCCATTTTTTACGAGAATAGTTGACGTGACGAAGGACTGTTAACTGCAAAAGGAGCATATATTATATGCACAATGAATATTACTTATTAACCCACTACTGTATATACCCAAAAAACGCTGCCGAAGCAATGCTAAAGCAACTTCGAAGGATATAATGCGACGCCTGTTGCAAAAATGCATCGCATTAGTAATTGAATAATTTGAAGATTCTTTACCTTGCCGCCTAGAGGACCAAAATTCAACCATGAAACAGAGCAACCGAACCGGGAACCAACTGCACGCGGGGGCGACAGTGTATCAAACTGGTTGGTTACTGCCTTCCAGGGTCCCGCGACACACTGTCTACTTTCGCAAAAAGTGCAAGCGCGAATGGTGCATATTCAGACACACATAGCACTCCCCTTATTTCCCAATCAGTTCACGGCTCGCAGCTTTTCTCAATTTGTATCAGACCATCAACTTAATTACAAGTAAACATACCAGGTTTCCGTCGAGAGCGAAGCATCAAAAGGCAGTTGAAATCGTCGAAATTGCGATATTCGAAAGACCCGAAACGCATCAAACGATGAGATCGTCTGTTCCACAATCACAAGACGGAGCGGAAGCACCCAATAACGCCATTTACGATAAGTGACAAACAATCGTTTCGGGACTTTTCAAATATTTAATTTAAGTTTTCGTACATTCGGCTCAATCCGACCAAGTTTCTCGCAATTTACTGCGCTTTACTGTTACCATACTTTTCAATGCATTTTGACTATATACCCTGTTCTTGAAAAACCACAGTGCGTAGGAACACTTCTCGCCCACGTTTACGATATTCTTTCGGACCCTCTGCGTGTGAATAAGACATATTTGCCCAAAGTGTGTGATTTTCACACCAACGTCTATTGTTTAGCACTTATGGTTACGGTACTCACACTTTCAGAGAGTAGTCACACAGTCTTGCGTCATTGACAATCCCCATTAACGAAAGGATGGAAGGACTTACAGAATATAGAGTTGACGATCCACGTACTCGACAGATTCGTTTCCTTTTTTGCCACAGAGCATACGGCGCCAATCGCGATCGACTGTTTCCGCAGAAGTCCACCGAAAGTAGTCTTCAGTTTCTTTCGTTTTCTTGACAACCTCCCTAAAGAATGCACGTGCTGGTTAGGCATTAGCGTTCGAATGATGTGGGGATCTTACCTTCCTGAAGGTTGTCGAGCATAAAACTACTATTCTTCGTCTTTTGTGGGCGCAAATTCATGCAACTGGAACGCTCCAGTAGTCTATGTGGTGGCGGTTTTATAATATACCTGAAATAGGAGGAGTCTTAAGATCGATGTTCATGGCACAAGTGAAGAACGGCTCGCAACAGGGATACGGTATAACATTGCGTAATTTTTAGGGAGCACTGCTGTGACAGTGGATAGTGGAGAGAGCGGACGGGATTGAAATGACCACCACGTCGACAACAATAGGGAGCCCAAAAGGAAGGCAGTTGGCCGCGCCACTATGAAATCTATGTGGGTCACACCGTGTTATATCGCACTCGCGATATACTACCCCTACCACGGTCTCGACGCGCTGCGGAGGCTTACTGTATCAGCGTTCTTTCATGCAATTAGTCTCCCCACACTTTTTATCACCTGTAGATCAGCGCCAGTCAGCAAGAGCAGGCAGTTCGCGATATAGCGCACAGCGACTAATATCGTCCTCCAGCAGAATTCAGTTGCCCGGTTTCGCGACGTCGTCATCGTCACAGGACGCTGTCGTCGCCGCAGCAGCAGCCCTAGCGCTTCGATGACGATTGTGCTAGGCGAGTTGCGGGGCTCACCGCGGCCGAAGGGAGGGCGCTCCAATTTTTTCGCTATCGCGGCGCGTGTGATCGATAGCCGCAGCGGCGAACCGACTGAGCGGCGGCGGCGACGACAACGAGGACTGCAAGTGGCGGCTGTGGGCTAGTTCGTGTTGGCGAAGGGGAGGGGCACTGCTGACAGCGGCCGGACGAAGTAAGCGCGTACCTCCGCGGTAATTTGTCGTTGAAGGGCTACAGAACTTGACAAGAGACGTCCAGAACGGTGACTTATTGTTTGTCTCTGGAGGAAATTGAATTCTTTTATGCATAGAGTGCATGTGGGAGTGGGTCTTAATTCTTGGTAGTGGAAGAATTGGGGTTCCAACCACGTCATTAGGGACCAAACACCAAGAACAGCTTATTGAAAAATGCCTGGGAGAAGGTCCCCGTGCTATTTGAACGAGATCGTCACATTTTTAATTAGTTCGCACGTCATTTGGGGTCAGGATGTTTCTCATTAAGAAGGAAATCGAATTCGTTTCCTAATGAGTTTTCTTTGTTGATGTATGCCGTTCTATTTCTAAGACCACAGCTTGTGGCCCACAAGTACGTGAAAGTGAGACGTCACCCCTTCGGAAAGGTTTCAATTGTTCCAAAAATTAATCTGATTGAACTTTAATCAACGTATACGAGGGAAAAAGACTTGTCTTATTCTAATTCTGAAAGATGTAACCCGAAGTCTACTTATGGTATGCGTTCAGTGACGTAAGCCTTGTAGTTACGGAAAGTCTCCCGCTTTTTCTCCTTCTATTTCAAGCAGCTGATAGTCTCACATCAATTTAGATGGGATGTGCTAAAAATATGCTGCTTTCGGAAAGAGCAGGAGCATTTGAATCATCCGTAGAAAAGCGTCATGATTAAAAAGTGATTATTTTGTCAGATCCCACGGCAGAGTTTACGTGTTGATAACTTCTTAAAAGATGGACGTTGGATGCAGCAAGACCCAAAGAATGCTAATAGTGTATGTGGTCCACCGAAACGAGCTTTCTATGCACACATCTATGCTTTGTGTGTGCCTGCCCCAAAGGAGTGGTGAATCACGAGAAGGCAGAAACCGAAAACGTCAGGCCACGTCAGACATTCTTTAGCGCTGAAATTGAAAAGCGATCCCTAAAGAACTGGCATTGTATTACTTGTGACTTGGCATTTACGGAAGTGGGAATCCGAGATCTGAAAAGTTCTTTAAGCTCTCGAACAATGTATACCTTTTACGTATGACGCGAAATGTGAGACGGGCCTTGAAAAGAATAAATGTAAACAGAGATTAAGAGTCGTTTTTAAGAGCCGTTTGGATAAGCATCCATTTCGTGGGGGTTCATGACGAGGCTTTAGTAGGTCTTGTGACTCACATTCCCCCCGCGGTCCGGATGTGAGAGATCTTTGCCATCGGAGTACATCCAAAACATCACCTGCAAATCCCAATGAGTCGCCTCTATCTGTTGAATTCAAGAAAAACCCCTCGCTCTCACGACCCCTTCACACATATATAGTCCGCATACTGTAGAAACGGACTTTCGCAACAGCACGGTTTTCTACGTCAAAGTCTGTGAACGTTTCTCAAAATTGCTGCGACGCCGATTAAATGCCGATTGAAAACCAGTCCCCAAGGTGAGGAATTCGACGCTTTCGACAATTTTGCGGCCAAAAAAGAGATGTTTTGTTTTGATTGACAACGTCGTCATCCAGGCGTGTGTTCGCCGGCCGAGTGCTATTGGCGAACATGAATTGGGCGTCGTACGTGGGGGAATTCCACGAATTTAGTTAAGCTCTTCCGCTAATCGATCAAGTGGAATCGATTCGTGCTCGACTGCCTTTGAGACGGCTCTGGGTGTTCGGATTTGAGTGGCAAATGGAGTTTGCACTTTTGAGAGGGTTGTAATTGAGCGATTTGTCGATTACGTCCTAAGAATCGGCCGCCTTACATGTTAAACGGACGTTTCGCCGAACAATATCCCATTGGCTAGTACTAACTAGTAGTCGGTAGTTAGTAACTACCGATTGATTCAAAAACCGCCTCGATCCGCAGTAAGGGAGGTTCGACATTCGGTAGTGTTCAATACTCAATCGATAGTTGAGAGGAGTGTAAAGCTTGTTTTTGTTTGCTATGTACATGGAACCGCGGCATTTATTGACAAATACACTACTAGCTTTCGAAAGGGTACCCAGCCTTTTAATACAACCTTTGAAAGATAATGCTTCTGTGTGATCGTTTGAGCTTTTCCAGAGTTTAAACGACAAAGACAGTTCTAATTCTCAGAAGCAACCCACAACTGCGCCTTCCATGCGCTGCTGTAGGGCCGTGCTACCTGAAAAGTAGAAACGCGCAATCTGCGCGCATGCCCCGGTTCTTATATATATTGTCATTGTTATACCAGTTTGTCGAATAGAAACGAATGGGTTTATGACTTGGGAAATGATGTCGTTGACCCTCGTTACAATACAAACATGTTGGTGCTCTAGATTTAAGGATATCAGGCATGCTAGCAACTGTCGGTCATCTGTGCTCAAAATTGTTAAGTCATAGATGTACAAAATGGAGGCGTATGTAAATTTGAGGGATTCGGGGAAAGGAAAAAGAGGACATATGTAGATAAACTGCACTCTTTAGAGATAGGTTTACAATTGGACGTTTTCTATTTATGAGAATAGATGCCGCAAGTAACAAAGATCACCTAGAAGCGTTCTTCTAAGAGCAGGTTATCCACCACAAGGTTCACATATGAGTCGACCAGATTTCTGTTAGAGATTGTATGGTGTAACCTTGATTTTTGGATTTTGAACTGAACTGCGAACCTCGGCCACGAAATGGGCACAATTTCAACGATGGCCTTTGATATGTCATGAGCCTTCCAGTTGTTAGCGGTCGAGTCACTCAGCATTGACCTTCCTCCTTTTCGTGTGACACAATTGCCTTGCAAGGCAGTTACTCTGTGCGTTTAAACACTTCCTCATTTGCAATGAGGAAATTGCATATGTTTACTTCCGGCCTGTTTTTTGTCGGTCCTTCACCGGATCCTAACCAGCTGACCCTTTTTCAAGAGACGTTTTTTGCTTTTCTTCTTCGCTTAATCAGTCACGCGAAAGGAAGTATGTTCCCACAGCCCTCCACAAAGCACTTTACGGATGGACACTTCCGAACTCCCCTAATTTACATGTTCGCACAATGCGCAAATTTCGTACTTTTTAAGCGTCTGCGGGCGGAGTAGTGTGACGGCTTTTTGCGCCTTCGCCGCTGACCTTTGCAGGCCGAGTGGAATTTGGCGGGTGGGAGGCGCAGGATGGCGGAGAACGACTGTGTGCTGCAAAAGAACGACAATTTGCACGCTATCGTGCGGAGGAATCGAGAGATTAATGCAAACAATGCCGAGTGGAAAAGGCGATGAGAACGTGTTTTCGGAGAAACGAGGAATGCCTCTGCAGGCGTGGGAGGACGGTGTTTTCCGAAAACAGCAGACCATTATCCACTGTACGAGCTGGTCCTGGATCGATTTTTATCGCTCGTCGTTTGATGAGAATGCGTGCTATATAATGAGGCAAAGGGGACACGAACATGTTGAAAGTGATTGCAGGATATCACATTCATCTCAAATCTTGGACAGGATGGTTTAACTGACTGTTGGATCTTACAATTTCCATTAAATGGATGTAGTTGTTATTGGATATACTTTACTTTCATCGCAGTAGAAGATGAATGCAAGCAATTAAAGGGGAACGAAATATAATTAGCGAGATAGAACGAACAGGAAGTCGTTCATAACAATACAGACCAAAACATCCTCTGTTTTATAGGCCCTAAAGCAGATGCGACACAATGAAATGAATTCTGCGAATAGGGTATATAAGTCTGTTAGCTAACGATGGTCGTAGAAAGATTCCTTCTCGAAAAACAACCTTAACAGCTACTGTAACAAACATTGTATAATAACCATATTTAGTAGGCTTGTAAACAGTACATAAACATCCTCTTTGATCTTTAGTGAGAAGTGGGATACGCGTTTTTTACTCTACATTCGATCGATTCAACGGAAACTTCCATATAGGCACAATTCTTCCAAAAAGCTGATAACACACCACGTGATGCACTGTCATCATAAGGGATTGCCTTCTATTACGCAAGCACAAGTGAACAATCGCCAAAGTTCACAGGGCTTAATCGTTTCGAACAGAGGCAAAACACAAACTCCTCCAGAGCTAGTGCTTTTGGCACCCGGAAACGTCACCACCACTGCTCCCCTGAGATTCACTTTGTTGTCAATGCGAATTAGCGAGAATGGGCGATATTTGGAAGTGACCGAATTGAATCTGAGATGGCGAGAACGTCTGAAGTAAGATTACCGCAGTTGTTACATGGCACGCGGAAAGCAAAGAAAATCCAGTAAGTGTGATGTAGAAGAAGAATGTGATGACGACACAATTCTGGAAAATATGACGTAAGTGTTATGACCAAATTGACGTAGATCCTGTGGCATAACGGAGATTTGACGATTCGTTGAAAAAATCAGAAAAGTTTCTACGGTTGATAAAACATTAGTTGAGGGGGTTGTAGGTGGGGTTGTAGGTGAAACAGACTCGAGGGGTTATAGGACAAAAATTTCTGTGCTAACAGAGAAATGTTTCACCTACATACAACCATTAAACTTGTTTCATCTTCTGCAGAAGCAGAAAAGTGTTTCACCCACTACAACCCTCAAGTTGTTTTATCTATTGGGTTGGTGCAGTAAACAAGGCCCCTGTTTTCTACCATTTTTAATTAAAGAGGGGCCAGACCATCAACGATAGAGGCACGCGTATTTGCGAACAAGCCAATTGAATTCGTCATTTTCATGGCAGTTAAGCATTAAGGTGCAAAAATCATGCTTTATAAGGCGTAGGAAAATCGACGGCCCGAAGAGTATGGCATTTAAAAATGCCAAAAGAAGCAAATAGATTGAAAATTTTCAAGCAATTAAAATGAATGAAAAACAGTGGAGCATATGGCAGTGCAAATCATAACAGTAGTGGCCATCATTTTGTCATCTCTTCCGTTTGTACTTTTATCGTTCAAGGATTAAATTTGCGCCACTAAACTAAACGGGCTACTTTGAAAATGACCAATCAACTTCTGAAATACAAACTCAAAAATGTATGAAGACAATAAGATCAGACATTCAGATCACCAGTAGAAAAATGTTTTCTTGTTAAAAAACTTGTTCTTTTACATTTTTTTTTCATTTTGGAGATCTTTGATCCATGCAGTCATCCTGTCTTGTGAAGTAGACTTGAGTGAAAATGTAAAGTGTTCACATATGAACGTTACAAAACGTAGCCCCCGATTATGTGAGAGCAAAGGTTGCCTTCGCCCACCATTGCTTTGTTTGGCACCAACAAATGGTCGTGTTTGTCACGTCGCGATTTTCATGTTAACGAGCGTTCGACAGAATTGATCGATTGCAGCGCCATGTTTCGGCCAACGAGCGAGAAATTCGGCGAGAATGAAAATAAATAATGCGTCCCTGACTGATCTCTGACCAAGAGCATTTTCTCTGGATCTAGGATTGCGAAAACATTGTCTACTTCCTTAAGCACACTTAAAACCTTACCCTTTCGAAAGTGAATTTTAACGGGACTTTGTTTAGGTTTATACGTCTACTAACTAGACCTTCAGGTCTACCAGCTAGATTCGTTACTTGTCCAAAACAACTGTCTAATAAAATAAATGTACTTGTAATGCACTCTTGCAACATTGCAGCAGAAACATTTTATCCTTGGTCACTATTCTTATGATGTTCTTAAATATTTAACAAAGCATAGAAAATGTGAGTGTATGACCGCATATGGGAACGTGTAACCCCTTATCACAAGACTCTTGGAACACAACGATTCTGTGACTGTACTTTGCACTGCTTATCTAAACACTGTTGCTGAAGATTCATTTTCTTATCGCCCTTTTGCACAAACTCATATGATAAGTTGTCGCTAAAACACATCTTCGTCCAGCAAATAATTTTTAACCATGAAAGAAAACTCGTCGTAGTCGATAATCCCGTTGGTGTCGACGTCTACATCCGTGAAAATCTCATCAATCACGGAACTGTTTGTGAAGTCACCCAGCTCGCGAAGGGTCGCTTCAAATTCCTCCTTTGTGATGTGACCATTCTTCTTCTAAAAAACGCGCTGACATGTTGCAAAGAGGCGACCCCTTACCCTATCGAACACCTCGAAGCATTCCCTAACCACTTGATTCCAGCCGTTCTGCTTTTGATTCAGCTTGTTCATCACTTCGCAGAATTCATCGAAATCGATCTCGTGGTTTCCGATTTGATCTACTTCGGCGATGATACGCTCGAGATCTTCGGGCTTTGGATCCAGGCCAAGGTTCTGCATCGCGATTTCGAGTTCACCGAGGCCAATTGCTCCGCTGCGATCTAAACAAAGATTGCGTAGATCTTAGGATAGAACCAGGGAAAGGCCTAGTACGAGACAGAATTGGTCCCTACTCATAATAAGTAATATATACCGTCCACAAGGCTGCATTCGCTGCACTCGTCCATTTTGAACTACTTAGAAACCAGCCGCCACTGACGCCACCTAGCTGTATGAATAAGCCGTCGTCAAGCTCGGGTCTAAAAAAGGCTCAAAACATCAGGTGTTGACGTTATCCCATGCTCCCATGGGAATCGCTACCTTGGGAATAAGATTATAGCAAACGGGTAAACATTGGTGTTTTTGAACAAGTACTCTTTTCAGCGTTGTTTTAGCCGTTCCGTCTGAGGCCTCCGCCTCAATGCCCTTACTTTTTGTGATGTGTTTTGTAGTTGAGAGTGGGGTGTTCTGAAATTATAATAGCAATCCATTGTACGGTTATTTGATTCGGTCCCTGTGCCATAAAAATGCTTTGAACAAATAAAATGAACTCAAGACAACTCAAGACAACGAGTAAAAATCTGTTTGCAGTGGCTGTACAAGGAAGTAACAGCGCACTGAGACTGTCGTGTGGCATTATTGTCAATTTACATAAGCCCGATCGAGTTCTACTCGTTCCACATTTCACAATTCCCCGTGACCGGGAATACATAAAACACGCGACAAAGAAGTGAAATCGATAGAAGGGAACTGCTGGAGATGCTATCACTGGAAAGCGTAAAGTACAAACCAACAATTGTATGAGTTAAAGCTTGTTTTGGAGCTTAATTGCTGGCAATTTCCACCTATGCTTGTGCTAGCAAGAGAAACGCCCCGAATGTTCATCCACTTAGCTGACACCCTGCCGACAAATGGGACAGAATTGTGAGCAGAGCAATGTTTTTATCACACTTTGTTAGGAAGGTTCGTAGAAGTAAGCGAGTTAAGTTATTATGTCAGGTATACGTGGGATCCATTCTGTTGTCATGGCCACCGTTTCTATAAGAGCCTTGGGGAAAGTCTTGTACTAGTGTAAAAAGAAAGTCAGGGAGAAGAAGGGAATGGGTACCACTATGGTCATCCCGATTCCGATCAACAAAGGAAAAGCATTCACCTGTATCGAACATGTCAAAGACCTGTTTGTATTCTTGCAGCTCCTCCTCTGAGTAGCGGTCCAGCTTGTTAATCAGCGGCGCCGAGTTCCCACAGTTCGCATGGCCATTGTTCCGCTCGCCACCGTCAACATGGAACTTCTGCTAAAACGGTGAAAACACATAAGCATTGTCGTCTGAGGTATCTGACCCCCAAAATAATCACGCGTATCATCCCTAACGCACCACAAAAGAGACGTTTACCTTTAGGGTTTCGGCTAGAAGCGAGGTCTTATGCGGGAGCTTGTTTCCCTTCATACTACTTGTCCGTCGGCTCGTCATTCTCCCACTCAGCGACATTTTCTCCTGGAGCGGCCCTGGGCCGAAGTGTGGTCGAGACGACAATGGCCGCTTCCCGCGTGTCCCTATGGGGCGCTGCGCGTTCGAGTACACAAAGGACGCGATCGATTGTTCCCCAGCTGGGGGAAGCTCAGTGTTTCCAACGGCTACGCGCCGCGGATTTAGCCGAAATCCAGCTGGCACATCTACGTGAAGGCTATTAATATGTTATTGAGCCCGTTCTCCGACGGTGGGGAGGAACGTAAGGCTGTATATACAGCGGTTGTTGTCACGGGAGGCTTTGTTTGAATGGAACTTTAACAGCTCATGCAACTTTAACAGCTTATCAACATCTCTGATCATGCGAGCTGTTTCTTAAGAAATGACCTGGAAAGAGTGGAGGATCTTGAGCCCCTGGTAAATCAATTGGTCCCGTCCAAAAGTCTTCTAATTTCAGTTTCTAACACAGAAGTAACTGTAGATTCAGCGATGCACGCAGAAATACATATTGCACTGCATTTTTAGGCTTCCAAAGCCGGTTATGTATCTTGCAAGAGCGAAGGCAGAGTTACAGCGTGCTTTTTAATGTTGCAACCTTCAAGTACTGACAAGTATAACGTTTCGAGACTACGGTGTTCGATTCCAGGAACATCACTGAAATAGTCGATCTCTTGTAAAACTGTCCTCTAAAGCCGGAAGCGGTACCAGTCAACCGTGTTCTGACTCTAAACAGATTCTTGGGCACCGATAGCAGATCAAACAAATGAAACCTCGATCGATCCTGTAGACAGTTACCACTGCTCTTTGGTCGTAAATTCTTGCCTCGTGGAGCCAGGTTACCGTCTCCCCAATCTCTAAATCATTTGGACCGAACGTTCGAAGTTTTCGGCCACTTCGACTCCTCCAGGCTCCCGACGTGATTGTCTTTCGAGGCGACGTGCGGCGTGGTCGCCGTGAAGCTGAATGGAAGATTCGGTTTTCTATGCTGATTTTATCGATTTTTGTACTGATCTCTGGGGGATAAATCTCTTTATGGCATTCTCGGCTACTTTTCATACTAACCAGGTCCTTCTGCATGCCAAGAAATGGGGATATTGCGGCCTAAATTGCGTTCAAAATTGGCGATGGTGATTTTATCGATTTTACATGCTTTTGCTCCCCCGTTGCTCGATTTTTCTGGGTGGTTTGGCATACTTTTGCTTTACTTTATGTTTTCGAAGGGATTTCTTGCTACGCGATGAGATTCGTTGAAGCATCCAGTTATGAACTACTTCAATCCCTGTTCGATATCATTATTTAGCTGAGATAAGCTTATCACAGGATGTGGGCTTGTTTGCCGCGCATTTGGTTGATCCAGGAGCGGAAAATAGATCTGTAAAGTCTGTGTCATGTGTATTTAACATACTTCTTCGTAGATTTGTCTTCGGCTTTTAGTACTTAGTGTGCAGATTTGATTGCCATGAGCACAGGCTTAGAGTTTGTTGGTTTCTACGGAGTAGATCTATGTTTGTCCGTTGGATGATATTTCAATCGTGCTCTTTATTTCGCGAAGTTTTAACCTTCCGATCATTTCAGAACGCAGCCATGTCGAGTCAATCGACTCCATTCCCCCGTCACCCGAACGTTGTTGTTCTCCCCGAGCCGATCCCCGTCTCCCCTCTGATCCGCTTCGCCCGCTGGTCCGCTCTTGGATTGGGAGTCCTGTGGGGTGCCTACCGTCTTCGCCAGATCCGTGAATATCACGCCGATATTCGTCAGTGGAACCACGAGAAGGCTGTTGCCAAGGCTCAGGAAGACGCCCAGAAGAAGAAGTGGCTTGCCAAGGAGGAGATGCGCTACCTCATGAAGGTATGCGTGTTGCGTCGTAGTTTCCATGTACAGTTTTCACTTACTTTAGGTCGTCAACATCCCATTCGAGGAGGGAGTCACTCAATTCGGTGTCGAAGATCTGTACAGAGAAGAATAAGCCGGGCGACCAAACTCGAATGTGTTATTAGGAGTGGCGTATGGATTACGAATAGAAATAAAGCCTTTCGATTAACAATTGTTTGTCATCACTCCTACAACTTTGCAATGAATTCCGGGTAAGATGCTGCTGTATAGCGTGAGTTCTGTTGGCGAGACGGAGTCCCTGTGGTTGGAGACGTGTAGCTGTGCTCATTCATAGGCTACCGAGCAGAAAGGTGATTTGCTACTGCTCTTTACCTATCGCAGTTAGGTCTTATATTTCTGCTAATACTACCTTGCAGATTCAGTATACATAGAACACAAGCCAATGTCCAGCTCATACGGTAGTCGGTTGCGAACGTTTGTCTAGACAGCTCTGAGCTTTGCAAAGGAAAACGGATGGGTCTTTTAATTCAGGCATTTATTCTCCCGAGCGGCCTTGCGATGGCGTTGGTCGTTGCGTTTGCTGGTGTCCTGGGGCCCTTCTCCTTTGTCTGTTCGATAAAAAAGAAGAAGGAGCGATGCCGCAGTGCTACGGAGAGAGGAGCAGCAAGCGACGATTCCAAGAAGCTCAGGGCCGCATCGGAGCAGCAACCGAAGGAGAGGTCAAGCAAAAGACACAAGGCGAAGGACAAACGGGCTCATGAGCTTAAGCCGAAGGAAATTCCACTGAACGAGAAGGAGGTAAGTGTTTGCCCCTAAATCGTCATGACTATTGTGTGTAGGAAATGATCGCGGCCGGAGCGAAACGTGGAAAGAGTGACTACCCGACGATGGACGACGTTGTAAGCGACTGGAGTTCTAACAGCGACGAGAAGAAGAAAGAGCATTCCAGTGAGGAAGGTGATGCGAAGAACAGCGAGTCGGAAAAAAAACGGAGGAAGCATCATGACAAGAAGCACAACAGAAGCAATAAGAAAAGCAGAGATAAGAGTAAGAAGAACAAAAGAAGTCGGAAGGTCGGATAGACTCGGAAGGACGAGTAAGGTGGGCGATGGAGTCGAAGGCTTAAGAATAAAGCGATGGCATTTCACTTTGTTTCTCAGTACATTCTTGTTAACAGCCGCCACTTTGGGGAGGAAGCTCTGCGATGGGAAAGCAGGTCGATGGGAAAGCGCGGACTGGGCCGGTGAGGTGGGAGTCTAATGTGAAGTCCTAGAAATCGCCGGAGTGAACTAGGTCAGGTCAGCTTTATGAAAAGAAGTGTGCGTTTCTTTTGTCCGCTGTTTGTTTGCGTCATAAAAAAGAGCCTCAATTACAACCATTTCCCGATTGTCCCAAACATCGTCTGCATGTGAGACGTAAACGCTCTTCTGAGCTCAAAGTATTTAATTAAACAATTCATCTGAAATCATAACATATATTGTAAGAAGGAATACATCATTGTATACGCAGTTAACAATGAAAAATATAAAAAATTTCGCACTAATACAATCCTGATTTGTGCAGATTCGCTTGGATAATCATGCTAATAACACTCTCGAGGATGATTTGCACTTGGTTCGTGTCCGTCGCGCAGGTTTCGTGAACAAATATTGTCTTTTTCCTGTTATTGTTGACTTCCTCGAATTTTTGTCGAATGTATTTCACTGCATCGTCATAACTTTGTGCCCCTGAAGTTAGAACAATAGCTTATTCGACGAAGGCCTTTACGGTACCTTTGTATTCAGGGAAAGCTGGAGTGATGTTTACCCGTTTAATTTTCTCCTCGAAGAGATCCTTCTTGTTGAGAAAGAGAATCATAGACGTTTCGAAGAACCATCGGCTATTGCAAATTGAGTCGAAGAGGCGTAACGACTCGACCATACGGTTCTGTAGAGGTACTACGAGTTACAGTAGGAAACAGAATGACGGGGATTACCGTAGTCTCATCCTCGAACAACACTTCATCGTATTCGGATATCGCACAGATGAAGATAACCGAGTTCACGTCTTCGAAGCAGTGAATCCATTTTTTCCGTTCTGATCGTTGACCACCGACGTCAAACACCCTGGAAAAAAGGTGGTAGATAAGGATGGACATGTAGTAGGGGTACATGCTGACATTTACAATTTGCTCACATTGACGGGATAAATATAAGAATTGTAGCATTTTGTGTTTTTGGATATCGTACCTGAACTGCACACCACTCATCTGGAAGGTCACCTCGACAATCCCTGTTGTCTTGATCCTGGTGAAGAGAATATCCTGAGGTGTGGGCTTGTAGTTTGGATTCATGATGCGATCAATGTCGTCCAGGAAACTGAAAGCTCTTGTCATTAAAAGCCATCACTAATGGACCATACTATTTCGCAGAATCATTCAAGTGAATTTCATTTCTTTTATCGTAGACGGTCGTGTTGATTGTTGGGTCTGACCACAAATTCTTAAGCGCAATGGCGAGTTCTGGGGAAAATGGCTCGGACTCCTCGTTCGACTTGATCACGTCGAAAACTATTCTTGCGTCTTGCTAAAATAAAATGTTGAACAACGATAATATGACCATATGTATGCTTCCCACATTTCAAATGATCACTTTTGGAAGGCTTAAACTTTATCCTGGAACACTTACTTCTCTCTCTTTGTTCATAAAGTGGACTTTGTACGTTGCCATCGCTTTCAGCATCGTCCCCATCGCCGTAACTGTGTTATTAAACACAACTGCCCTCTGCTGCATCATCTCATCATCACTGAACCCGTTGTTGTGAAGAATCCTGAAATTTGGTGGGTACTTTCAGGATTATGACGTTCAAGATGCTTACTTCATCTGTTTGAGCACCGTACTTTTGCCGCACTCGCCAGCACCTAAAAGAAGCATGTGTAAACATATATTTTACCCGCTATTTTTAAATTACTTTTCTAAGGGTGTTCATGGAGTCTTAGGCTTGTCCAAAACGGTATAAGCTTACAGGATTTTAAAAATAGGAAAAGTGCCAACTCATATAGCTGGGACAGAATGTAAAAAATTTCAAAATTTGGAAGTAGCGCTTTACGTTCTATGCTTCTCTCCAGTGAAGCCGACGAGCCAAACCGACTCGAATCGGCTTCGTTCACTTCATGTTTCATGAATGATTCTTTCACATCAATGGGGAAACGTATCGCTTCTTAAACCCCACGAGTTCAATGAGGCTTGTGTTCATTTGAGAAAATACATTTGTCTCAACAAGGTCCAAGAGTCTGAAGAAGGTGTTCGTTAGAGACCAAAGCAAGGGCGCCTTGTCCATAACAATTAGCGTTAGTCGTTCTATTTCTGGTCTTTCGCACAATCCCATAATTAGCACGCAGCGTTTTTGCTGTTCTTGTAGATCCGCACGTAAGTGCTAGACTTCGTCGATCTTGAGATGACAAGAAAGAGAACTTTTGACAGACTTGTCAGTAGTGGAACCAAGAGGTAACCAAACTGGAGTTAATGAGTCGTCTCTGAATTTGCACCTGCTCAAAATGTAGAGTATCTAACCGCCCTTCTAATTTGGACGCAAGCGTGCACAGATCGCGTGACCTTCTCATGTTGAAACCCTTCATTAGCATATCGCTCTAGCCCAAGTCAAAGGTAATTATTACCCTTCAGTAATCCCTCGCTAATTTGTAAGCGTCGGTTGTTTCGCCGGGTGTTATCAACGAAGAGATGAAGTGTGGCAACGTGCAGATCTGTTAGCAAAATAATGAGTTGCAAACGGTGATTCTGCAGGTGTCTCATGTAAGCATTCACAAGCGACATTCTCGTAGGGGGTGTAGCTCAGTGGTAGAGCGCTCGCTTTGCATGCGAGAAGTCCGGGGTTCAAACCCCCGTACCTCCAAAGTATTTTTTTCTTTGCCGTCATGTGCTTGTTGTGAAGCAGAGTTGAAAGTCCGTAATAGATGACGTTTTAAGTGCTTTCTACTGAGAATTGTTGTACCACAGAGCAAGCCAGGTGGTATCGAGAATCGTCACACATGTGGTGCAGCCTCTTTTATCTTTGTAGTTTTGTGGGTTGGAGATGTTGAAATATTCTAGGCTTACAAGCCTTAAAGAAAAGAAAACCAGATTGCCCTCCAAGTTGTGTGTACCTCATCTGTTGCTGATTTCAGCTGTGTTTCTTGTGGAATTTTTGTGCGTGTGGAATGTGTCAGAGACGTAGCCAACAACGGCTAGCAAAATCATCATTTTGCATGTTGCGTTTTGCATGTTTCTCAGTCACGCAATGAGAATGGCTAGTGTATGTTTCAAACTTCCTCATGCAACATTCCTTGAAGCGAATAAACGTTTGGAACCCATGATACAACAATGGTGATGATATCTGGTAGCAAAGAGTTAGTTATGCACGATTCGCAAAAGTATAGGGCTGAGCCGGGGATTGATCCCGGGACCTCTCGCACCCTAAGCGAGAATCATACCACTAGACCACTCAGCCGTGATTTCGTATAAAACCGGTCAAAATATCTCCCAACGTAGTCGATGGGTAGATCTCTCTTGCGCGCGACATAAATTAAGAAACATTTGACGCGTCTTTTGCCTAGGGGGAAGCAAGTCATGGCTGAGTGGTCTAGTGGTATGATTCTCGCTTAGGGTGCGAGAGGTCCCGGGATCAATCCCCGGCTCAGCCCGATACTTTTTATCAACGATCTTCTTATCGAAGCACTTTGTCAGTTCCAGTTCATAATTTCTGGCACTAATTCCCCCGATTTCCCATAACTGACCTTGATATTGTCCTTGAGCCACCACTCGTAAACATTTATCGAACCACTTCAACTGACTAATTCAATAATCTCTAATAGTCGTTACTTTCAAAATCAAGAATCTACCTGAACAGGCTCTAAAAACCAAGAAAGAACAACACGCAGTGAATCTTTCCAAACATAAGCTGTGTTTTGAATTTTGGGAATCGGCTCCGATGTCGTTCCAAAACCGAGCTGGGTTCCAACAACTAGATGTTCTAAGGCAAATGTGCCTTTTCCAAGAGCAAATAATAAAAGCACACATCCCACATATTCATGGTCCCAAAACGCCTGGATGCTTTAAATAATTTGATTGCATAATGAAACCCATTTCGCTTTTGAGCGTACGAGAACCGGAAAGCGTGTAAACAAGAAGATCCACAAGTACCGTTCTCAGCATACAAAGAATGTTTGTTGTGGACATTTCCACATGATTAAGCATCAGTCGCCATGTCAGGCGTGTATGTCCATAAATTGGGAGAGAACCGTTTCAATCAACAACTCACCTAGCAAAAGGAGTTTGATAATCTTCTCTTCTGTGGCCTGATTCTCCTTGATGCGCTTGTCGATCTCCCTACTGTTCTTCGCGTTCTTCTTCTCCTCCTCACTCTGACAGAGTCCCATGGTTGGAGGAGAGGACGACCGACCTGCTACAGCAAGAGGCGGAAATTAGCGCTCTGATGCAAAAATGCAACGGCAACGATCTGACGCGACCAAACTGGATGAGGGCGGTGGAACGGCAAATGAGGAGGGGCTAATTGGTGCGCGGCGCCGGAATCACATCCCGTTATTTGGCCTGGCGGCGAGTTCTCAATTTACTCGGAGGAGGCAGCGGTTGGGAACGTCGTCGCCTCCGCGGATGTGAGCATTCGTTTGCGTCACGCGGTGAGCCAATTAACGGATGGCTAACGCACTCCCGGCTTCTCCGTTCGGTCCGGCCAAGGGGAGGTACCTCCCACCGGGACGGGGGATTCCGGAGTAGCATGTGGCACGAACATCGGTTCCATTGCTAGGAGGTGCCGCAGTCGGGGGTTCGTGCAATGTTTCAAATTATCCAGAGTGGACGCAGGAGCGTGGGAATGTGTAGCCTGCGAGAAAGATTGCGAGGTTAAGGGAAATGGCTGGTTTGGGTGACAGAATGGTGAGGAAAATACAGCAGTGAATAGTTAGAAGATGGAAAAATGATGATTAATTGTGCAGTAGAACAAAGGAAAGCAGGCTTCACGGGAAAATCTGCAAGGGTTCCGTACGAAAGTGTAGGAAAGCGGATAACCGATCGGAAAACAGCCGGATAATTGAGGTAACAAATGAAATATAAATGGACAAAAACTTCTCATGCAATTTAGAATACATTTTTCGGTCAACAAGACATAGGCGCCGTATTGAAGTCCGATTGCGTAACATTCCGTCGGATTATAAACATGTCGTTCCGCCTTGGTTCCAAATATCGGCTTCAGCCAGAGATTGATCTCGGGACCCCTCTCACCCTAAGCGAGAATTGTACCACAGAGCAGCCGTCCTTCGTTCACAACATAGTGGTTCTGCCGAAGGAACAACCCTGCGCTGCAGGTGAGCAGATGCAAATGTGCCCTGATCGTGGCTGAGTGGTCTAGTGGTATGATTCTCGCTTAGGGTGCGAGAGGTCCCGGGATCAATCCCCGGCTCAGCCCGATATTTTTAATCTTTCAGGTATATTGCTACATTTTACGAGGAATGTTCGGGAGTTGGCCAATTTTCCGAATTTTGTGAGTGGGTGCATTTTGTAGATATCGGTGCACATAGTCACAATTGACAACTTTTAGCTGCCATCTCCCCGAATTATTTTTTAAAAAGATTTTTAAAAGTCGAAAAATTGACTTTTTTAATCAGGATTTTCTTACACATGAGCGCTCCAATTTCGTCGTTCTTAGGGGCGCTGGATAGAGCTCGACGAGCTCTATCGTTTGCGTCCTGAAACATTTCCATTGGGTACAATTTTTCCCTTCCGCTAAGAAATTTACCCTTAATGGCTCAAGAAAAGTCTTGGTCTCCAACTACCCAATTCTCGTTTCTTTTCCAAACCGAAAAAAAATGCAGCGCATTTGATAGGCCGCTCAAAGTGAAGTAAGATAAGCGAAAAAAATCCGCCCTCGGACACCCCAGCTAGAAGTATATCGGCTTTAGGTAATTCTAGGTCAAAAATTTCAAAGTTGTCTCCCGTGACTAAACGATACTGCAATCGATAGCTCTCGTGGAGCTGAATGAGAATCTGTTGAAATATTTGCGATCCGACCGTTTTTGAGGGACTAGACCCTACAAAAACAAAATTTGGGCATCTCAAGTACAGTATCTATAGGATATACTTACTCTAGAATCGTCCAATATTGGGGTTTTCGACTGATTCTTACTCAGCTCGCCGAGAGCTGTCGATTGCACTATCGTTTAGTCACCGGAGCTTACTTTGAACAAAGTTCAAATTTTCGACCTAAGCTTACGTAAAGTCGAAATATTTCCAGCTGAGGTGTCCGAGGGCGCATTTTCTTCGCTTATCTTACTTAACTTGGAGAGACCTACTGAATGCACTGTATTTCTTTTGGTTTCGAAAAAAAGCAAAAATTTGGTAAAAATAGACCTTGGAAATACTTCATGTAGTAAAAGTAATATTCTTCCAATCGGTGCGCTTCAGTAAGCAAACAATAGAGCACGCCGAGCTCTATACAGCGCCCCTAAGAACGACGAAATTGGAGCGCTCATGTGTAAGAAAATCTTGGTTAAAAAAGTCAATTTTTCGACTTTCAAAAATTTTTTTCAAAAATAATTCGGGGAGATGGCAGCTAAAAGTTGTCAATTGTGACTATGTGCACCGAGATCTATTAAATGAACCTACTCACAAAATTCGGAAAATTGGCCAACTCGCGAACATTCCTCGTTAGTAGTATGAACGGGGCATTCGCGCAGATTGCTCGTTGCTGTCGCTTGTAGCCACTAGTACAACCGGAAAGAATCACCTAAAGACATCTACGACAGTACTGTAACTGGTACGAACTGATATTTCG
>JADLIF010000855.1:0-15924 GCA_016648015.1 Steinernema khuongi | reverse complement strand
GGCGCTACCTGTGCTTATGTGGACGAACCTCTTTACCTTCGTCCCCGAATTAATTTTAGCATCACTTTAGGATTGAATTATCCGAGACTGAAATGTCCGTTCACGCTTTATTATACACATACGTGTTTTATTATACACATACATGACATATTGTACATTCTTCGCAGCGACTGCTCCACCACTTATATTCGTCCTTTGACGTATCGGTCGAAACAGCGCTGATCGCCCACGTTGACAAAGTAGCTGCGCATGTGGCCCACGTTTACCAGATTAATGAACAAGTATCGCTCCTCCTTAACAATCCGCTTCATGAATCTTCCGAATACAGCCTTCTGATTTTCGTTCGGCTCATGGAATTCACCGTTCCACTGGCAGATCGTGTATCCTGCACGATCGAGTTTGCCGTCGAGGTAGAAGTAGTCCAGCATGGAGTACTCTGCGTACTCGATATCAACAAAAAGTGCGTCGATGACTTTATCCTTGGGAACATGCGCCTTCTCCTTCAGAAATGACACGAATTCGACGTGAGAAAAGTTCCTCCATGTATACTCTTCGGTCTCTGGGTCTAAAAAAGCATGTCGAAAGTGTGATGGCGGTGTGGATCACGGAGCTCATACAATTATTTGCTTATAGTGTCTTATGCTTATAGCATTCTTGTCGTAATGCTTACCATAAACGTCGAACGTAGTTAATGGGTTGGTGCAATGAAGACGGCCCTTTTTTTGGATATTGTTTATTGTTGCGGTGTTTATCGATAGAAACTAATTTGTTGGTTTGCTACCACGAGCAGTTTATTCTCTTCCTTGCTCTTAATGGCGCGCCTCTTCCTTTTGTGTTTATTGCTACTTTTTGAATTGTTTTGTTCAAAAATTCACCTCCTTCAAATCTTCGGCATTCTATGACAAAAAGGCTTCTAAAAAATTTATTTGTGCACGAAATTACTGCCCACAAAATATGGAAGATTATTCGGAAAAATTTTAAACGTAGGTGCAAAAATTGAAAAAAAATTCGTTTTGAAGGAAATCAGAGAAACTCATTATGATCTGTGTACGGTAGGACAGTTAAGCAGTTAGATTTTGAGTCTTCCGGACAAATATAGAAAACCGCACTTTTTGAATGTTACCCTTTCTTTACTCTATCTTTTTGCACTAAAAATTTAGCGCTTACGTAGGATGTCGCACAGATTGTGCCCTATCAAAATATCGCCTTTTCCAGTTCATAAGAAACGAATTTCAAAAATAAAGATTTTTTCATAAAGTAAAATCAGGAGCAAAATCATTTTATCTCCATTGATCTCTTGCGATAAAGCACGCACTGTCAAGCTATTTGTAATGGAATAATGGAGTAATAATCTGCATCCAATCACTTAACTTTCAGGCTTTTAGATATAGTCGGCGCAGAAACATTGTCACTCGGCCCGTATCGTGGTGGGACCACTATAAACTTCATCCCCCGAACAAAATGTACGGTTTCCGGTAGAGATTCGCAATTTTTAGACGTTTTAAGGCCTAATTTGAAAATCTGTCTTTGTCAAAATGTAGATACCGATGAGCTGCATCGAATGGTTCCAAGTTTGCAGACGCTGATTACGTCTTTGGAAAGTTATAACACAAAATGTGTTTGGGGTCAAAAACGGTATGCCGTTCGATGTTTTTTGAAACTGTAGTCATCTATGGTTTATGTTCATCTCAAATCAATCGTCTCTCACGTCTTATACTGTTTTACCCAGGTGATTGATGGTCCATCAGTCGCGCTGCTAGATGAACTATAGAAGTTTACTAGTTTCCATGCAGGACCACGATGACAATGTTTCTGCGCCGACTATACTTCCCCTTCAAAAGACACATCGCCAACAGCGAACGAGGACGTCAAGAGAAAGGAGGGAGATGTAGTGATCCCGCCGCGATCACCCTGAATATCGAATCCCCGTACTGTATTCCTGTCTAGACTGTAGACTGTGATCATTTGCAGAGTTGTGTGAGACTTGTGGTGGAGTGTTAGCATTTTGTCGTGCTCCCAGGCGGTTGCTCGGCGAATAAACCTTGTTTTGTAACCTCTTGCCAGTGTTGTGGGGATTGCATCTCGTGGTTTGCTTAGTTGGTAGTCGGTTCTCCCCTACAGAGGCCGATTTATTACATATTCATTCGTTTCTACAGATGCTCTAATACGCTTTTTGTGAACGCACCGCATGAATCTTAATATTCTATACTATAGTTCCTTAACTAACGTAAAACGTTCCTTTTCCACCCTTGTAATTTGGAAAGCCTCTCGGCAAGCATGTGCGTACAAAAAAAGGTTTTGCTAGAGGTGCAGTTGGTATAACCACCTTCAGAAGGCGCGGCATTGTTGTGCGGCATGGCCGAGCGGTCTAAGGCGCTGCACAGTGCGCAGAAGGTCACAGATTCGAGCCCCCGAGGGGAGGATAGAGGAAAAACAGAGCCGACATGGAAGTTGCGTCCAGAGTTATATGACAATTAAAACTCCGGTTGTAAACTCCGGTTTTTGCTGACTTTTCCGGATATCGGATAGTGAATTTTCAAACCGGATACCGGAAAACCAAAAATACCGGATTTACGGATACCGGATAATCCGCACAGCCCTGCTCTGGAACCGTGAAATAGCAGCACCAGCATCAACCAACTCAACCCAGGGATAGCCAGAAAATGAAGTCTGCTTTGCAAATATTGTGTGTCTATTGTACTATCTCTCTTAGTTGTGCATTTATGGCGTCCTGCATGGCGTAATGCCATTGATTCGGGAAATAAAGTTACTAAAGTTACGTTTTTCCCTACGTTCTTTAACGTGGCATCATTCATTTTGCTGAAACTGTCCTAAAAGTCTTTCATATTGACGACGAAGGGGGGTGGCGTAAAATTTTGACGCGCACTGTACTATGCGGTTGAAACTGGTAATGAGAAACGGATACGAAGATTACAAAACTTGTTATTTTAAAGCACATTCTGTTTAGGTTATTCCGCACAGGAGCACTTTAAGACGATATTCCTTTCTGATGATACTCCTTTAAGATGACACTCTATACTCAAAGGAAACCTTCCATAAACCTTGGTAAAAGACATTTCACTGCGTAACACTTACCCTCCTTTACCATCGTTGACTCCACACGAGTGCTGTTACCCACCGCAAACGGGAAATATTCTCCAATGGGCTTGAAGATTTCTTCATTCTTTGTTGTGATCGGATCGACCGCTTGGAAATTGCACTTATCCTTGTACTTATCCTTCAGCTTAGTTTCAACTGTCACATCATGCCCAATTCCCAACGTGATGATATGGCAATCGCTGAACTAAACCACCACCGTCCGAAGTTTCAAAATAAGCTGTTCGGCCTACCTCGTTCATGTCAATAGGATCCATGTGGTACTTCACTTCGTCGTTGTTTTTGTAAGGCGTAATATAATCCTTGTTTAGATAGACCACACTGTTACAGTAATCCTGGGCGGATGTTATTTTGTCCCAAACTTGTTTATCTTCTAATTCGAGAAGTGATATCTGGATGCATCGGCTGAAGCGATGGTAACGCTCGTCTTTGTATGGCGGTGAAGACTAAGCCGTCACTCGAATGGTATCCAAGACATCAACAATAACCAACCTTGTTGACTACTAAGGGGATCACCAATGGCGCCGTGCTTTCCTGTAGATGAATATAAACAGTAACTAAGACGAAAAATCCCGCAAAGAAAATGACAGTGTTCCGCTTGCTGGTCATCTTTCTGCAGGGGTTTTCTTTAAGGAGAAAGCCAGTGTACAGCAGCACACTGAGCCGACTGAAAAACGGTACCAGCAAAAGGTTGACGACAGAAGTCAATGTGTGGTGTTGGCGAAAACAGCGAATGTGATACAAATAGGATTAGCATTGATGAGCTGAGGTGATCGCGAAAACAGAATAGTAACTCTTTTTGGAGCCTTTTCGGAGAGCGGCAGTATAGTTAAAAGCTGAGCGAAACGCGTTCGTGGTGGGACCGCAGATCCTTCTGCATCGTTTGCACCCAACAACGCCAGAATTGGTGGAATATGAGGTCTGACGGACTCATCGGCAGTCCGAAGTCGCAAACTGGGATGAAGTGGGATTTTGGACAAAATGCCCGCGAAACGTCATGGGAATGCAAAATGTAATCGCCAAATGTTGTTGCAAATTTGTAATGTAGATGCCGGTAGCGTCTACATTCAATCACTTAACTTTCAGCGTTTAGGTAACCCAACCAGACAGACAGGCGCGATGATTGGTTTTGCAGGATTGTATGGAATGTTGTGACGACGCACGTTCGCGTGCGGTCGTGTTCCAGGTTGAATAAACGTTCTATATAACGGTCCCCCGTGTCTTGTTGTCCACACCGTGACCCGCGTGTTGGCTTCCCCCGTACTTGAGACCCCATACAGAGGTCAAAATAGTACAAATTTAATTCTGCATCGAATAAAGCTAAAATCACAAAAATCGGTGCGACAACCGAAGAGCTGAATCGATTTTAAAGCTTCCGTCAAAGCAATGCCCATAACGCTACATATATTTTGGGCTGAGCATCGGGTTTTGGATATATTGGTGTTGTTTAGAGTTCTAACGTCTAAATAAAAGCACAAAACGCATATGTCATCTAATCTGTTCCGGTTGAAAACGCTTAAGAAGATAGGGTCTCTCGGGCTCCCATCATACAGAAACCCGTGGTTTTTCGGACTAGCGATTAGTCCGTCAGACCTGATTTTGCTCAAATGTCACTAATTCCACTGATCTTGGGCGCAAACGATGCAGAAGAACCTGCTGAACAATCCACTGCAAAACAATCCACCGCACTTGAAACAACAACACTACGCCGAGAAATTAGCAGTTCTTCCGGTGTCGCATCATGTTACCCAGGATCCCACCACGAACGCGTTTAGTTCAACTTTCGACTATAGAGAGCCATGATAATGCCATTACCTAACGGTAAACGATGTTGTAATGGTAGAAACAACTTTACAAAAGGTAGGTCAAGATCAAGCGTTACAACTAGGGCTGCGCGGATTATCCGGTATTTGGTATCCGTAAATCCGGTAAATTTGGCCTTTTGGTATCCGGTTTAGAAATTCACTAGCCGGTATCCGGAAACGTCCGCAAAATCCGGATTTTACCTTTAATATAAGTCCTGACGCGACTTCCATGTCGGCTGCTTTTCCTCTCCTTGCCTCAGGGCTCGAATCAGTGATTTTTTGCGCACAATTCGGCGCGCCAGACCGTGTCGCGAACCCGCGACTTCTCGCCTCTCATCCTACTTCCCAATACCACGAGGGTACTACTTCATTTCACGCACTCACAGAAGAGTGCACTCACTGCAACGAGCCAATCGGCAGAAGAACCGAGCGCGGACCATTCCCGCTCGACGCTCCAAGACCTAGTACACCACTACTAAGCACCCGTGCAAGCCCTCTTCTACAGAGGCCCTCCCGTGCTTCCAACAAGGTCAAGCCGGAGAAGAAAAGCCCTCGTCTACCGAGGCCTCCGCGTGCTACCCGAGAGGCAAGCCGGAGATCCAAAGTCCCTGAACTCCAGGGCACAAGTCCTCACCGAGAGGCATCCAAAGTCCCTACTACCAGGGCAGAAGTCCCCTTGTAACAAGGTGTGAGGTTGTAACAAGGTGTGAGGTGGAGCTTGCTGGAAGTCTGGACGACACATCTATTGGGTTTCTGTAGGACTGGGGCTGGGACTTTCATTTTGTGTCGGTGGTGAGCGGTCGGGCCGTTCCGCTGCTCTCTGAGTTAGCGGTCGACCTCCGTTCTTCGTCAATCAAATGATTGCCCCGGCTCCCAGAAGGAGTGGAACCCCAGGGATGCCGCAGTTCCAACGCCGCCAACAAGAGGAAGACGTCACGACCACATCGGCAACCGGTCAACTTCAACTTTCCGAACGCCCAAGTCTCTACAGAGCTCTGAAGATGGAATGGCCCGCAGCAGCAGGATCCCGAGTTCCGATGCCTCATCGTCTTCAACATGCGTCTTCCACCCACTCGGATGCCGGCCACGATGAAGCAGTAGATATGGAGCGCCTTGGGAACCCCGGAATAGCAGCACCAACATCGACCAACTCGTCTCTCAAGGATCGTCCAGAAATAAAGTCTGCTCTTGCAGATGTGTGTCTATTGTACTCTGTATCTGTTGTGCATTTATGGCGACCCGCTACTGTAGGCGCGCGGTACTGTAGGCGCGTTTCTGCAGTTTTTTTCTTGTTGGAATAAGGCGACGACGGATCGCCTCAATTGTAAAGTTCGCACGTTCGGTCTAGGATACGCACGCACCTTGTCTGACTGTTCTCCTTTATTTGTATGTTTGATGATGATTGATTTGATTTGATTATTACACTAAATACGTCATTATACCCTCGTAGATTTTGAATGCTGATCAACATTGTCGATATTGTAAAATCTAATTTGTATATTTGGCAATGCCGACCAGTGATGGCACGGGTCCCGAAATCAGCGGGACCCGCACCCGTACCCGAACCCGTACCAGAAAATCGTGCGGGACCCGCATACCCGTACCCGAAATCCAAAAAATTTCCATATCATTATAATGCGTGTAAATATCGCTTCAAGTTCCAGGGGGAGCCATCGGTGACGTGGGAGAGGCGAAGGTAAACATGGGAGACGCGGGGAGAGCCAAAAACCACGTTAAAGAACGTGGCAAAAAAAACGTAGGAATTAGGAAAAAACAAAAACAATCAAGAAAAAAATCTAGGCATTTGGCCCAAAGAAGTTGAAAAGCTTCAGACGCCATCCAAAAGATCGCTCCTTTAAGTGGTCAACAAATGGTCCAGCACTTGTAAACTTGATTTAGATTTGTTCACTAGGTCGACTTGACAGGGAAACACCCGAAATTCTTTTCGTTGCACTCGATTACCTCGAGATTTCCGCAGTTTTTGATCTGACATCCACTTAATCAGTAATTGGCTGTTTTCTAGCCAACCAATCCTCACACCCAGTGGAAAATCCACCGAAAATTCTCATAATAAGCATGTTGTCATGTATCCAAACGGAAATCACCGAGAGAATACCGAAAAGTAGAAAATCAGGGGGGTGGCGTATAATTTTGACGCGCCTGAGACAGGACCTCCGAACTTCTTTGGGCCAAATGCCTAGATTTTTTTCTTGATTGTTTTTGTTTTTTCCTCATTCCTACGTTTTTTCCCACGTTCTTTAACGTGGTATCACCCGTTTTGCTCAAACTCTCCTGAAAGTCCTTCATATTGATGACGAAGGGGGGTGGCGTAAAATTTTGACGCGCACTGTATACCCGCAGTTTCGCGGGACCCGCACCCGTACCCGCACCCGAACCCGCAGCTTTGCGGGACCCGCACCCGAATACCCGCATACCCGTACCCGAATACCCGTACCCGCACGATTTCGGGACCCGAGCGACATCACTGATGCCGACCACATACAGATCACCGGAAAACACGATTGGCTAATCTTCATCATATAAGCACCTCCATCCAAACATCACGAACACAAGGAAAACCCATTAGTACCACTAAATATGCTTATCTGAACTTGTGAACGCATTACACGTCTCGCCTGAAGCAAAACAATTCCGAATTTTGCCATATTCTATCTACTTTTGCTCTTATTGCTCGCTCTTCCCTTCAAGAATTTTCAATTTTTAATTCTCAAGATGGAAAACGGACCGTTTTCCATCTTGAGAATTAATGCTAACCATAGGTTGCCTGTACCGTGCTTAGTGGTACGTAATAATAATAATGACAAGGAATGCAAAGTAGCGCAAAGTATGCGCTCGCATATGTCACACAGTAGGAGACATCTGATATTAAAGGCTCGGCCACGATTCGTTCGCGTCCACGTTTTTGTTCACTTAACTCCCAATTATAGTCTCGGATCAGATCGCATTGCTCGAGCTCCCGCAACGATCTACGAACAACGTCCCACATCGATCATGAGAATGTGATCCGCGGATCACATTTTTGTTCGAGCAATGTGATCTGATCCGAGACTATAAATGAGGCTATCGGTGGCACGATCGTTCGCGTCCGCATCTACGCCTGCATCCGCGTCCACGGACTCCCAATAACAAACAACGCCGAACGTCGTCGGCCTTTTTAACTGGGCACTGCCGCTGATCTTCCCGATATCGTATGCGTTCGTGCTGATCTTCCAGATATTGCATGATCTTCCAGATATCGTATGCGTTCTTGCTGATCTTCCAGATATCGTATGTTCAAATAGGGTTTTCAACTTGTTTAAGCAGGTTTTGCTACTTTTGCTACTTTTCTACCGAAAAGGCACATGGCTAGGCGAAAAGGTGGCCACGATTGCATTGGTAAACGCGGATGCAGTAATAATAACACTAATTTGCCTACAGCAACACTAAATTGCATACTGATACGCGCTTCCGATAATTTTAGATTTCCTTGACATCGTTATTCACATTTGTGACATGATTATTTTGACATCATTATAAACATACATGTAAATATTTAAGTAGATGCTTAAAGGCATATTTTCCTTAAATTTATTATGGTCTCTATTTTATGAAATTCATTATGGAAATTCAATTTTGTATTGGTGGTGAGCGGTCAGGAAGTTCCGCTGCTCTTTCAAGTTGGCGGTCGACCTCCGTTCTTCGCCAATCAAATGTAAGCCCCGGCTCCTAGTAGGCATGGAACACCCCGGATGCCGTAGTTCCAACGCCGCCATCAAGAAGAAGACGTTGCGACCATTGGCAGCCCTGCAACTTCAACCTTCTGAACGCCCAAGTCTCTACAGAGCTCTGAAGATGGAATGGCCCGCAGCACAGGATTCTGAGATCCGATGCCTCATCGTCTTCAACATGCGTCTTCCACGCAGTTGGATGCCGGCCACGATGAAGCAGCGGATATGGAGCGCCTCGGGAACCCCGGAATAGCAGCACCAATCGACCAACTCGTCTCTCAGGGATCGTCCAGAAATGAAGTCTGCTCTTGCAAATGTGTGTCTATTGTACTCTGTATCTGTTGTGCATTTATGGCGATCCGCTAGTCGTAATGGCTATGATTCGGAATAAAAGTTAAGTTAAGTTACGTTTGACCCTTCTTGATACTTACGTGTGGTCGCGTTAGGGTTTACATTTCGATTGGCGATGGACTTGTGGTGCTGAACAACTCATTGTCATGAGAACGGAGCTCTGTTTCATGTGTCCCTTGTGGTCGATCAACGGATGACGCTTAGAACTCATAATAGCGTCATAATAACATACTTCTTCCGCTCACTTGGATGATGGTCACGATGAAGCAGCGGATGTGGAACCTTGGGATCCTGAGGATCGCAGCACCGCACCCGGGGAGCGACAAGAAATGAAGTCTGCTTTGCAAATTTATGTGTCTATTGTACTCTTTCTTGGTTGTGCATTTATGGCGTCCCGCATGGCGTAATGCCACTGATTCGGGAAATAAAGTAAAGGGTAAAAATTGGCTGCCGCCTCAGCTACATTTAAGGCACGGGTCTGCTGTTTACAGAACTTCAGTAACTTTAGTAACTTTATTTTCAGAATCAATGACATTACGCCATGCGGGACGCCCTAAATGCACAACCAAGAAAGAGTACAATAAACACAAATTTGCAATGCAGACTTCATCTATTGTCGCTCCCCGGGTCGAGTTGGTCGATGGCGGTGCTGCGATTCTCAGGTTCCCAAGGCGTTCCATATCCGCTGCTTCATCTTTTGCGGTCCTTCATCGGAAAACCACTATGCTCTGTGTACGGTCGGACAGTTAAGCTGTCAGATTTTGGTGCGAGCACAGCAGCATGTCATAACACGCAGCTACTTGCGTGCACAACAGATAGATAGAGCGGTGACAATAATACAAAGACAAAGACCAAAAAGTGAAAAAAGTCCGCCTTCCGGGTAAACTTAAAAAACTGCACTTTTCAACCACTATACCACCACAAAAAGGAAACACCTCAAAAGCAAGTTCACTTGAGTTGGTTGAGAAAATAAAAGACAGATAGCCTAGGATTGTAATTGCATCAGAAACAACTGAACAGGCGTATAGCGCAAATTCTTGGCTACCCAATAACCTAAAAATCGATGGTCCAAGCAGCAGTATCTTTTGTTTTGGTCCGTTTCATGTGTTATAGGCGTATCGTAGAATTAAGCTGAACTATCGCGTCTTCGAAGCGAGATTGGGATCCTGACACGAAGACCTTGCGTTAGCGGACGGAAAGAGAGCGCGATCGGCAACCGAGAGAGGTCCATGGGAAGAAGGTTCGCCGCCGATTCTAGGCCTCCGTGAGGAATGCGGACATGCTGTTAGTGATCTTGTGCAGCCCGTGCACTCCGGATTGTCCTTTGACCCATTGTTCGCCGTGGCGTGCATTGTTTATGTTATTGTTTTTACTTTGGTTTAATTACCCAAGTTTGAGGTTCTAATAAATCTACCAACCGCGTGGCCGGTCTAACGACCGTTGGCGAGCAACTGGAACACCGTGGCCGTCATACTGAACAGTTATTACGATAGATTAGCATCGTGCATTTGAGAGCATCGCCCTGATTTACAAACGTCTGATTAGAACAACGATAAGCTTGCGATTTCTGTCACGATATAGGGAAATGTTATCTGTTGCGATTTAAATCAAACTGGAATGCTCTGCTTAGTGCGCTCGCAGCATAACGTAAAATGAAGGTACAATGTGAAATATCAAAAAATTTACTTAAACGTTTGTTTCAGCATCCGTGGATCCGACATAGTATTTTGCGAATGGCGACTATTCGTTTATTACGCCGAAATACGGTTATCATCCTAATGATCATACTTCTGCTGCTCGCCTTCCTAACAACCAAAACGTTGGATCGGTCAGGTGTAGATCTATTTTAAAATGTTTTTAGACATCGCAAACCATATGTACTGTGGCGGAAGCCTCTGAACCTTAGCGGGTTTGCCTCACGTGTGGCAGTGAAGAAGCAATTAGACGAAACCATTGCTAGTATAGAAGAATTTCAAGAAAATGTAAACTGTCCGCTATTGTTGGAGCGCAACCATTATGGATTTCGCCTAGAAGTGAATTCCAATGCTCAAAATTGGAGCATAGAAGAGAAACAGTTTTTGGTAAATTCAGAAATGTCGGGCGATACGATGTATGTGGATCATAAAGTAAATTTCTTTACTGATGCAATTTCCTGTTCAGATGCCAGGAGATTAAAAAAAAATACGCTTTTATCGACAAACCCCTCTCCAAAGAAGAATTACGGTTTCCGCTCGCCTATGGTCTTCTGGTTTATGACAATGCTGTTCAGGTAAAGTATGAGTGCTCAGGCAGCAATACATATCAAATCAAATCAAACATATAAATAAAGGAGAACAGCCGGACAATGCGTGCGTATCCTAGACCGAACGTGCTAATCCGTCGTCGATCCGTCGTCGAGACGATCCGTCGTCGCCTTATTCCAACAATAGCCGCGCTGCTGCGCACTGTTTAGCTTTTCTTTGTTGTAGTATTGGGTTGTCGGGTATGAAATGAGCGGTAAACTCCAACCATTTTTAACTGACTTATACACAACACTTAAACCTAGTATATGCCTAGTTAGACTCTAGAACTCAATTACATTTTATTGCTCACCGGTGGATCCCAAGCTCTTAGAAAAGGGGATGTTCCAAGACAAAACAAATTTGTAGGTTTTTTTGGATGTCCTGATTTGAAAAAAATCTTTGTCCTTAAAATTCGTTCCTTATGAACTGGAAACGACAGTAATCTGACAGGGCACGATCTGGGATAAATCCTTAGTTAGCGATAAATTTTTAGTGCAAAACAATAGAGTTAAGAAAGGGTGACATTTGAAAAGTGCGGTTTTCTAAATTTGTCCGACAGATGGACTTTTTCACATTTTGGTCTCCTTCTTGGTATTGCCGCCACCGTTTTATCTAGTGGTTATGTGCGCACGTAGTTGGGTGTTGTGGCTTACTACTGTGATCTTTCCAGAATTCAACTATTAACTTATCCTACCGTACACAGAGCATAATGTCTCTTTAAAAATCTCTTCGATAATCATTTTCATCTCTAATTTTTTCAACTGCGCTTTCAATTTTTCCGAGCAATTTTCTACACGTTTCTGTAAATGGCGGACCCTTGCCTATAACGTGGTTGACGCGCGCCGCCCGTTGGTGCACAGATGAATTTTTTAGAAGCACATTTAACGTGTCAAGTTGAAAATCTGAGGGCGGTATTTTTTGGGCAGGTTGAACAAAAAAGTTAAAAATGTACCAATTTACGCACAATCGAGAGGCGACCGCATATTGGTAGGAATGAGGATAAGCTGTTGGTAACAGCAGCTTATTGGTTTCTCTCTACTGATACACACTGCGAGCATAGACCACATACAAGTTACCGCTCACTTCATACCCGACAACCCAATATCTGCACTCAAAATGTGCGTAAAAACGAGATCTATCGATTCCGCTAAGAATTAGCAAAAAAAAACAATTCTAGCTCGAGAACAGTGCGAAAGATTGCAGACAACCGTGCGGCGCTGATTTACCCCAAACGTGCGAGCTTTCCGAAAACAGCGTGTGTGGTCCATTTGCAGCGGTACGCGAGCTCGCGTGCTACCTCATTCAGACGATCGGCGCGCTTCCGTGCTATCGTTTGAGCCTTTCCAGGGTTTCAACGATAAAGACAGTTCTAATTCCCAAAAGTAACCCACAACTGCGCCATCCATGCGCTACTGTATGGCCGTGCTACGCGCCTGCAGTGCCGCGCAATCTGCGCGCACACTCCAGTCCTCTAGTAAATTAAGACCATCTTGCACGCAAGTAATACGTATTCATTAATTAATCGTCACCTTTTTAGTGCATAAAAAAGACAATCATTACTCATTATTTCACTTCAGCTCTACTTTCTTCTAAGCGCTCTTTATCAACCTCAAAATCAATTCTGCATTGCTGTGGACGAAAATTCGAGCAAACCGTTTAAGAAGGCCGTTGCGCAACTCAGCGCATGTTTTCCAAATATCGTTGTCCTGGTAAAGTTGTAGGTGACGTTTGTCATAACAAGCAGATCGATACAGAAAACTCCACAAGTGAGCTGGTGTGGCTTTTCGGTTCTACAAGGAGTCTACAGCTGCGTGGAATATTTAGCCAAGTTACCTCTTGACTGGAAGTATTATCAAGTAAAATATTACAAAAAATATTTCATAAATGCAAATTATTTCGTATTGGACTTTCAGTATTTAAGCGGGGTCGATTTGCCACTAAAAACCAATCTGGAGATGGTGAGAATATTCAAGCAACTCAATGGATCATTCAATTCAGGAATCCACGATCTGGAAAAGTATCGATACCAGGTTCGCATGCCAACTTTAACATTAAACATGTGTTGTAGCACCAAACGAGTCCTCCGCTTCCCTTGTGGAAATCAAGCCTTTCAGCCACCTTCACCAAAGAAGCGGCCATGTTCATGATGCGTAGTCCACTTGTTCAAAAGACCTTAGCTTATCTCCGAAGTTCGGTTTGCCCTGACGAATCCTTTTGGACTACTATCGCAGGAAATCCGGATTTGCTGCAAATGCCTGGTGGATTCAATGCTTCGCTGTGGAAGGAAAAATTAACCGGAACCAGGGATAACAGTCAAAAGGAGCGGCAAACTAAATTAACCGCCAATCAGAGAACGTATGGATTGTACGAACCAGAAACATACTATATTGCGCGATATCAAGTTTGGAACAATTATAATTACAGAAAACTCGGTAATCGGTGTCTCGGTAAGTTTACGCAAAATTACTCCTCTATTATCTGTGAATCAGGAAAGTACTCGCTGGAGTCATGTGTTTTCGGCGTCAACGATCTTCCCACGCTTGTGAATCGACCAGAACTGATAGCTCATAAGTTTCGCTGGAACTTCCAGCCTGCTGCCTTTTTCTGTTTATACGAGCATGTGCGACAACGGGCTCTTAGTGGTAAAACCGATTTTAATGTTAGCGCATATGGTGAACTACCAGGACCAAAGCTGCTCTCAGGAACACCATTTGACGAAATTCAGTTCGTTTCCCCTGGGGGATATATCTACTATTGAAATAACTGATTAATAACTAAGAGAACTAGCTATCTAAGATTTCGTCGGTTACCGTTTCGTCGGTTACCGTTTCGTCGGTTACCGTTTCGTCGGTTACCGTTTCGTCGGTTACCGTTTCGTCGGTTACCGTTTCGTCGGTTACCGCAATATTTGTCGTACCACGGTGGAACACATTGGAACACTTTTTTAAAACACAAATTTACGCAAATAAACAATTAAAGTAGCGCACACCATATTGCTACCGCAAAAAAAAATAATAATTTTGCTAAATGTGACCAAAGTAATTCAGAGAAATAATATGTGTTGAGACATCTTGAATGTGGCGCATACATATATGTGTTACAACAGCTGTCCTCTTACGTACCGCTGCAGACATCGCTCGTCCTTAACATTCACAAAGTAGAATCTGCCCCACCAGCCAGCGTCTTCCGCTACTATTGGCAGATATCGCCTATCGGCTGCCATCTTGCGCATAAACGAACCAAACAGCTCCTTTTGAGCATTATCCGGTGCATGAAATTCCGCATTCCATTGACACACCGTGTATCCTGCTTTGTCAAGAGGGCCACCAAAATCGAAGTAGTGCAGCATGCTGTATTCCGAGTACTCCACATCAATTAGGAAATGGTCGATTACGCTATTTGAGTCTAACTTAACCTCTTTTGTGAGAAACTCAACCAGCTCGACATGCCGAAAACTTTTTTCCGTATATGTTCCACTGTTAGGATCTTAAAGGTAGAATAGATTAGCACAAAATACTTGCATACCTTCTTTCACATTTGTCTTCTTTACTACATTAATATTACCAACAGCGTAGTTGTAGAATACTCCTATTGGTTCATACAACTCCCGGTTTTTCTTCTCTATCGGGTCGGCGCCATAAAACTGGCACTTTCCGTACAACGATTTCTTCCACTCCGTTTCCACAGTCACATCATGACCAATACCAAGTGTGATTATAGTGCAACTGTCGGGCTAAAAGAGATCTTGGACACTGCAACAAATACAGAAATTACTGGAAAGACAGGATTAAGGGAGAACTTGATTTCATCGAGATTTCGGTATTTCTTTATGGCATCTACGTGGAGAGGCACCTTCTTCATGCAGTTCTGCATAGCTGAGTGACCATTGTTCCAAATATCATCTATGGCTAAATGTTGGAATTCCTCTTCCAAACACTTACTGTACTCATTCGCAAGCTAATACTACAAGTAAGTTATCTTAATAATACGGTAGACTTACGCTTGTTTTCGCATCCTTACGAAATAAAAGAAAAGCAAACGTAAACAACCCTATGAATGCGGCAACAAAAATACACAATTGCCTTATCGTAAGAAAAGTAAGGGATCGGCGATACACTTTTACCATGACTGCTGCGTTGAATGACTGCTCGTTGTTCACTACAACGCTGACAGAGGAGAGCTGTGTGGGTCATCCATCTGATATTGTTGATGTATTTATGCGATAAAACTAGTTTATAGAATATTCTTGGTCGTCGGGCGCTATACTCGTCGCAAAACTATCCTTCCCTCATGCCCCTCTCCACGGGAGTCATGAGCAGGATTCCCGGACATTTTCTCCGCGGGACGATTTCTCCGCCGGACGTTTTCTCCGATGGACATTTTCTCCGGCGGACATTTTCTCCGACGGATGTTTTCTCCGCGGACATTTTCTCCGACAGACAGTTTCTCCGTGCGATAAAAAAATTTTAAACGGTGCTTATGCCAACCCATTAACAAAACATCAGGATTAAGTTCAAGCCTGAGCCCAGCGTAGAAGTTACTGTGATCGCAATGCCGATGCAAACCTTAATTAGCTGAGCATCAGGAATGGCAGAAAGCCTAAGCCGGGCGTAGAAGTTACCCTGCTCGCAATGCCGATGC
>JADLIF010000854.1:0-54786 GCA_016648015.1 Steinernema khuongi | reverse complement strand
CAACGGAAACCGCCACGGAATGAAGCAGACTGTGATTTGTGTCTACTAGACTCTTTCTTTGCTGTATTGTATGCTTGCACCGGTGTCTTGCACGGCGTATAGCCGTTGATTCAAGAAATAAAGTAAAAGTTTTTCTCGATCACTTGCCCGCACACTGCTATGCACATATTATTTATTTTCGGAATGTGACTCCCACGCAAAATTCCTGCAAGGACAGTTTTTTTTGTGATTAAATTTCCTGAATCAAAGAATAACTATTATTTCTATGGGCTTCGCAAGAGAGACTGCGCAAATTATTTCCTATTTTTGCCCTTCCAAGAGAACAAAGCTCCTTGCAAGAGAAGATAATCACCGAGTTGCGTAATGGTTTCACGAAGTGGTCATAATGACCGACTCTAATTATTTTCCTCGACGATTGCCGCATCTCTCTTGGTTTCTGGTTCACAGGCATGGACAGAAGATTCACCAAAGAACACGATCGCATCTAAAGGACGATTAACCGATTTAGTCATCGAAAGCACTTTAACCAGTGTTTGAATATTTTCTGTATGGAAAGATGTAAAGTAATTTTATTCCCTTCGGCATGTTTTTATTGTCGGTAAGAGCTAGATGCTTGTAAACTAATGAAGAACGGATCATGTTCAACGATACTTAAAAGACAATAGCTTAATAGCTTACATATGTACTTCACATAGTGTAGATACAGGCCTTTGCTGTTCAAAAGAACTACTTGAACCGATTACATATATGTGGTTTAATGTAGTAGATGTGCGGAATTATGATTTGGTGGGTAATATGGCCGAGCTCCTTACACAGCTTATGTTGTCCGTCCAATTGTGGCTTATCTCCAATCTTTTGAGCGATACCTTATTTCATAAATCTACCCTTGCGATTGATCCCAGTTATTACAAATGAGTCTGAAGCAGCTAGCGGCGCCTGGGCATGCCACCGCGCTTTGTTTCTTCTCCGCCAATGAGATGGCACGTGACATCTGAAACCGGCAAGCCAATCACGCATTCCGTTTCTAAAATTAAAATGTCTCTACGTCTGCGTATACTGCCTTTTTTTCAGCGCGATAAGCTTCTTCATATTCTTACGTAGACATTCCAATACAATTCTTGATATGCAGAAAGCCACTTGTAGTAGGCATTCCTAAAAGGTGTAATCTACAAAAGTTCATATAGTTCATACCATTTATGAGGACAATCATCCTTCTGCGAAAAGTGATAATCGTTTTGCGCTCTTTAACGTCATGATTGCCTTTTTAATGGAAGCACATTTGTGAAATGTTCCCATATTTGAACGCTTTCATGATTTCTCCTTCAGATAACCTGAAACCTCTTGAAAAGATCACTTACTTCCCCTATTTACGGTCCCCTCACGACAAGAAATCCACTTTTACCAGACGGTTTCACTCTTCGGACTCAAAAGAGGGCGGAGCTAAGGCGTGGCACCGGCGCGCCATCGTTAAAGCGCAGGACGTTTGTGAATAGTAAATGGAGCTGTCCTCGCCCTCAGGCACGATCACCTGCTAGCCTCCTTTTATAGTTCGAACGCATGGGTGCTTCTTATATCCGCATCGAGTCATCCCGAGAAAGTCGCGTGCCTTTCCCAGAAATAATTAGCTTCCAAAGGGCGGCGGACTAATCCACGTCCACTTCAGTTCTTCGACCTACTTCCGAAGATGTCCGCGAACCTGAACCTGTCAGGAGCGGACGGCGATCTCGGCTACGGCATGGAGAACGGACTAGGCGAGCAGCCAGATGTGACCGCCATGCTCATGCATAACGCCATCACGATCTTCTTGACTGTGTTGGGAAACCTGTTGCTGATCTATGTCATCTTGAAGAACAACGCTGTCCTCAGGAGGAAGCGCGCCACCCCGGTTCAGGTTGGACTCCTGGGTCCACTTGGCTACTTACCATCACAACATTCAGATGCTCATGTTACATATGTGCGCGGCTGACCTTCTCTACGCGTTCGTCACAATCCTGCCGACGATGCTCATCACGGCGACCATACCGGTGTTCTACGGCCCGAACATCCTGTGCAAGATCGTCAGGTTCCTGCAGGTAGGTCAGAGTGGGCAAACGCTACTGCTAAACTTTGATCGCTAACAAAACAATATTTTGACGTCCTCTAGGTACTAAAACAAACAAAGTGTTCGAAATTGTTTAACGCAAACATAGAAAAAACTCGATAATGTAATCTATTGGAAAGGGTTACCAAATGGAGTGAGGAATCTAGGGCAACAGCTACAAGGAGGGGATATAATCATACTGGGAAACACCACTAAAGGACAACGAGGTATTTGTAGTTCCTCGGAGCATTTGTGGTTAAACTACTTGAATAGCTACTGCGAACAGGAATGTTTTCGTGCTTTCCGGGTAATGACATAACCTAGTAATATGATACTAGAGCAAAGGCTAAGATTCTAGGAAAACGGGAGCACTACACTTAGGCTTCATGTCAATGGGGGGCATTTCGGATGGTTCCTTTTTAAGGAAACTCAACTATGTGAAGATTTTTGAGAAATAGAGAAGTGTAAATATACATGAAGTACTGGGTATCATTAGGGCTTGCATGACCTACAGGTTTGCATTTAGTAAATAGTTGGTGGGAAGTTCACTGTATTCTTTAGTTCTTCGAGGATAACACTGACTTTCAAGGATATTTTGGTTCCATTTATCACCGAAGACAAAAGCTCAAAGACTAGGAAATCTTCCACAAGAACGGATTGCCGGTGACATGTTGATTATTATTCTTGTCATATGCAAACTTTATAAGGACAGCGCCCTCTGTGGGGCGATAGTGCTGTTCTAAACGCACTGATATGTGTCAACCTAATTCTGTGAAGCTTCGCATAAAGTACATCCGCATGTTAGTCAGCCGCTGAAAATTCCCACGAGAAGATGATTCACTACTTTCTTCACTAGTTTTTTCTGAAAAACTGAAATTTTATTTTATATGCACCATGAGCTGGAACTTAAACTTGTAAGCTAACCGTAGCATATATACCTAGAAAGCATACTGTGGAACGAACATAAGATATACATATGTATGTAGAGATACATAGTTACCAAAACAATAAAATGAACAAGTAATAAACATGCAGAATTAGAGTGTGACAACCCACACTTTACTATTTTACCATCAAAATATGGTTACCGTGACTTGGGCCATTCTATCATGTTCTTAAAAAGTACTAAAATTCTCCCAGGACTCTATTTGGTCATCAGATCATTAATCTTGCTTTATTCTAGGTGATTCCCATGTACGCAAGTCCGTTCATTCTCGTCGCTATCAGCGCCGATCGCTACGGGGTAAGCCAAAATGACCCTCACAGAGGAAAATAACCCCCCAACGTTCCAGGCTATATGTCGTCCTCTGGCCAGAATGAGAAGTGGCCACAGCAGCCGTCCGAACACCTACGCCATGGTCGCCTGGACCAGTGCCATCCTTCTCTCCACCGCCCAGCTCTTCATCTTCGAAAAAATCGACGGCGAATGCCGAGAGAACTACTCGGCCGAGTGGCAGTACTCCGTCTACGTCATCTTCTTCAACATCATCGTATGGCTGCTGCCCAGCAGCATCGCTGGCTTCTTCTACTTCCGAGTGTGCCACACGGTTTGGACGTCGATGGCTTTCGGAACGAGCTTCCGCCAGAAGGCGCAGAAGACTGTGGAAAAGTAGGCATTCCATTTGGGGCAGGAGATATTCCATTCTCGTTAAGGTCGAAGCTTGTGGCTACGGGCACCGCGGCCAAAGGGACACTTACAGTAACCGCCGCTTCTGCCCATCACCGCCTACAGTATGAGGAGTTCGACCGGCGTCGAGTCCAAACCGTCAAGCTGACCCTAACCATCGTGGCCTCCAACTTCTTGCTCTGGGCTCCGTTTTGTATCATCAGCGTCATTGACGCCCTCTTGCCTCGTTTTGTCGGTAAGGTCTACATCTACTTGGACAAGCGCTAAACGTATCGCTCTAGGACCTATCTTCGCTACGTACATCATGTTCTTCGGCAACCTAAACAGCTGTGTAAACCCGTGGATCTGGTTCTGCTTCAACCGACAGCAACTGCGTCGCGCCTTCTTCTCCAGCTGCTCCAACAGATTCCCATACCTCTTCCAGTCCCGCGGCAGCGACGAACCTCTGACGGGAAAGCAGCTAAAGTAAGGAGTCGAGGCGCACGCATTCACAGCTTTGATGTTGAAGTAATTCAGATGCATCGGACGTCATAGGCAGATGGACGACTACACCGGGCTTTCGAGCACAGAGCTGACCAGCTTCAGTCAAACCCACTCGTCGCACTGACTTCCTGTGACTTCTCTGATCTATTTATTTCTTAAGTGATCTCACTTGTTGACATATCTTATTTTAGCGCTGTATAATTTGCATTAAAACTGATAAAAGAGGGGAACTATGAAAGTGACTAACTTTGAACCTTTTTTGGACTTTTTAGGATTTTGTATGGTGTAAGCACGCATCGCTATGTGCGCTTTAATCGTTGCGCATAGGCCTTTCAGGTGTCGGCTAAATCGCCAGAGGACACTTGAGAAAGTTCCCTTTTTAGAAGGGGTGAAGGGTATTCTTGTAGCTTATGGTGCCTTCTGGCTTTTTGTGACCCCCTTATAATGTGAAAACTAAAAAAAAAGCATTTACGTAATGCACGCTGAAACCATCTGCGAATTGAAGAGCTCCAGTTTACAACATTAATACTTTCCTACATCGAGATAAGAATAGTGAACATGTTGATAGTTGCTTTATACATTCAAATTCACTAAACAACTGTGGCAAGAAAGAACAAAACAAAAATACCCGATTTCTAAAGCTTTTCCGTTTTACGCCTCTTCCTCTTCGTTCAGAAGGACGCGTTCCTCCGCGTTGGAGTTCGGCTTGATGATCGTGCCCGCGTCCGAAGTCACTGTGTCGTTGTACACGTTCTCGTACATGGGATTGGTGAAGTTCGTCACTTCGGTGGCGTCGTCTTCGCCGCCGGCCAAGAAGGCCGGATTGTTGAATTCGTCCATGGTGGCGTCGCCGGGTTCTTCGTTCATGCGCGCGTGCTTGAACTGAGCGTCGCGACGCTTCTTGCGCATGTAGACGGCGAAGATGGCGATGGAGAGGCCAAGGGCGATGAGAGAGCAGACGATGAAGAGGGAGCTGGAGTCAGGCTCGCGGAAGGGTCGGAGCACGTGCGGGAAGAATTGACACCGTTCTCCGTAGCGAGGTGCGCCGCACCTGAAAACAGATAGGTTAAGTCTTTAAGGGTTTAAAGGGTGAAAAGCTGGCGAAAAAACTATCCGAATGTACGCTTCATATTTTGTGTTCCACAGCCTGTCCCATTGGAAGCTCACTTACTTGCACTGAGGTTTTCCGTGCACCATGTAGCACATGGACTTTTCTCCAATACAGTAACCCGAGCAGCTCGTTTCGCTGCACAGTGGCCCCTCGAATCCGATGTAGCAGTTGCACACTGGTCTTCCGTATGTTTCCGAGCAGAATCCGTCGTTCTGACAGTCCAGCTCGGAACAGTGCCGCGCCGAGATCAGTTCACATCTAGAAATTCTTCGATATAACTCGTGCTCCACAGCTCATTCCCCTACCGTGGTCCAGTTAAGCCCCTAGGACAGTCGCAAACGGGGCCCTTATGCTCATCTAGTCGACACACGCCACCGTTCTCGCAGCCTCCACACACGTCGAACTCGTCACATCGCTCTCCCTTGTAATGCTCGTGACACTGACATTCCCATTCTAGATCGCTCTTGTCCACACACTCGGACTCGTTGAGGCACCAATCCTGACAAGCTCTCTGCTTCTCACACTGTTTTCCTTCGAATTTGCTCGGGCAGTCACAGGTGACGGTGGAGTTGAAGCTGTGTCGACAAATTCCGCCGTTCTTGCAGTATTTGCCGTCCTTGGAGCACACGTCCTGTTCGCATTGTGGGCCGGAGAAGCCTGGGAGACATTGGCATGCAACACGGTCGCCGTTGTGGGCGGCAGCCAGGCGGGGTAGTTTGCGAATGCAAGTGCCTCCGTTCATACAGTAACCTAAGGAATGGGGATGAGGAAAGTCCATCGGATTCAATTATTTTTGGTTATAATTTTGAAAAGAAATAATACAATCTTATATATATATATATATAGAAATAATACAATTTTTTATTATTTGGCTTTTTGTTTGGGATAACAGAAGATCGATTTTGTAAAAAAGAGGCAACAATGAAGTCATTAACTAAAAACTGATAAAACCTAATGGTTTAGGAAATGCTTTAGGTAGTGAAGTAAGTATAGTGCTTTTCAACCTTTCATCTGTGGCTGTATTTTCATTGGCTTGATTTGGCTTTTTTTTGCTTATCGGTTTGAGATTTAGATATAGATCTGGGCCACAATCAAACTCACCATCACAGATATCCACAGAGCAGTTCTGTCCAGCGTAGCCAGGCTGGCACAGGCACTTCTCTCTTCCCTTGCACCGTCCTCCATTCAGGCAAACAATCTCATCAGCCGTGGTGACGGTCACGCAGTTCTCGCATCGTCGTCCTCTGTATCCATCAGGGCATTCACAGTAGGGAACCCCGGAGACCGCCTGCATGCACCGACCTCCGTTGAAGCAGAACGACTGACACACGTCCTGCTTCTGCAGGCAGTCGTCCCCTTCCCAGCCTATGTCGCACTTGCATTTGGGGAATCCAGTCACCGAGTCCACGTAGCACACTCCATGCGGGCCACAGTGGCCAGCGCACTTGTACCGCTCACAACGCTTCCCAGCGTACTCCAGTCCACAGTCGCATTTAGGTAGAACAATGGTGTCTTCGTACTGGAGGGTGCACGTGTGGTTTCCCATACAGTAATCAAAGCAGGGTGTCCTCTCACATCGCTCCCCGTGGAATCCAAGAGGACACTTGCAGTTCCGTCCTTGGCACTTGCCTCCGTTCTCGCACTCTTGGCCTCCCTTGCACCTGTTGACTTCGAAGGGCATTCTGATGCACCGACCGTTGACGTAGATCTGCATCCGCTGGGAGCAGACGCACTCGTAGGCGGTAGAGTTGAGGGGGATGCACGATTCAGGGCCACAGGGGTAGGATGTGCAGGGAGATATCTTGGAGGTTGGATCAACTGAAACTGTATTTGTTAAAGATGTGCTTAAGGACAATACATGATCTTGAGAATCTTATCCCACAGTGCTAAGTACTGTAAGTAAACTTGTATATCGTCCACCTGGTTTTCTATCGCCCCATAACTTTAGTGGTTCTAGGTTGGGTTAGCCTTGTGTAGAGATAGAGCTACTAGATCAACCATAGTAAAAAGGCTCTTGACCTACCGTATCTCTTCAAGGGATGAACCATCTTCAGCTTTCCACTAGAACTCAGGACTTGAACCTTCTTCACCGTGACCTCCTCCTTCTTCCCAAACTTGTGTATCTTCCAAACACTTCCATTAGGTTTGCCAATGATGTAGAGGTTGTCTTCGAAGACGTCCACGGCGAAGGGTCGATCGTGCAGGACTCCATTCTCGTATCCATACTTCTTCACCACGACTCTGTCGGTTCCATCCATCAGGATGGACTCCACCGTTCCCTTCATCACGTCTGTCCAGTATAGTCTCCTAAAGGTCAGTGTTCACTGTGGGAAGAAGAGGAAAGTCCTACTTATTCGGAATATCGGCGACCACTGAGGTAGGTTCGTAAATGGCGTAACGGACGAGATATGTCTTTGAGGCGGCAGTGTTGATAGGAATACAGACGATTGCGGGAACGGGAAGGGTTTGTGACCAGCAGAGTTGGTTCGTTTCTGCATTCACGGTCATGGAGGTGACGGTCAGGCCGTGCTCGTCGTGGACGATTGTCTTCTTGGTGAGGTCTTGCAGTGGCGTGCGTACGATGAAAATTCGCCTATAAGAATCGGATGAAAGTAGAGCTTTGGAGCTTTGGAGCTCTGGAACCTCTGCCAGCAGTGTTTCTTTCAACAACTGAACTGCTGATGAATATACCGTAAACCCGAAGTGTATGATTATGTGATCCAAGCCTTATAACATGGCTTCTTTAGGAGTAGGGATCCCTAAAGTACATTTAAGGATCCCCAATGTTTTTGTAGTCCGACCCTACACACAGTAAAGGACTTACCCATCAACTATGTCGGCCGTCGTGTACACGTTCTTATTAATGTGATCAACTGCGACCACAGATCGATAATGCGGGAAGAGCGTCTCCACGGGCGGATTCGACATCTCCCTCCTGTACCTCTTCTGTCTCTTCTCCGTGTCCAGCATCTCATCCAGCGATCCCTTCTTCAGCGTTCCAACATTGTTGTCCAGCCACACGTACGTCACGTTGTTGCCGTTCTCGGAATAGTAGTCGAAGTCCACTATGACCCTATTCAAGATCTTCGTGGTGATGTCGAGACCACGTCCGGATGGCTTGGACTTAAACTTGCGGACGAGGCGACCATCAATCATGATAGCTTCGGCTTTTCGGTGATCTAGAAAGCAGCTATAAGATGGAGTCGATGAACATGGACTAACCAACTGATTTGCAGCTTGTTCCGTTGCGGATGTAACCGTCGTCACAGTAGCACTTGTGAGAGATGACGCCCCTCGCGGGGATGTGGATGCTGCAGCGCTGGGAGCACTTTGCGAACTCCTCGCAGTTGAATTGAGCTGAACAGTGGGGGTCATCCAATGCTTTTATGATATGCAGGTATGAGGAGGTCGTTAGTTCTTCTTATCTCATTAGGTCTCGTTAGGTACTTTGGAGAAAGCATTTGATAGTGGTTTTCCAAAACTTTTAAGAGATAAATCTCCGGAAAGGACTAGTTGACAAACCATAATCGACAGGAAGACCCCAAACAACAAGAACTAGCAATTGAACCCACCGTTCTTTGAGTAATGCTCTCCATCCTGGCAGTCACTTCCATCTCCACAGCCACCACTTCCGTCCATCAGGCACTTGGCCGCCTTATGAATGCACCTTCCGTTCGCACACTTGAAAGAGTCCTTCCCACAGTGTCTCGTGCACATGTGAGGATCCTCGTCGGACTCATCTTGACAGTCAGGCACGCCATCGCAGAACCCGCTGTAGGGATAGCATCTTCCATTCTTACAGCTCAAGTACCCCTGCGGACACTGGTGCCTCGAACACACCGCGTCCTCTTCGTCATGACCGTTCGGGCAGTGCTGGATCCCGTCGCAGACGTGGTCCTTGCTCACACAGTAGCTACTTGAACTGGCCGTCTTAGAGCTGTCATAGCAGCGGAAACTGTTTGTGTTGTCGCCAATGCGGTCTTGGCCCGAGCAAGAACAGTAGATCTCGTCCGACTCATCGGCGCAGTCCACCACTCCGTCACACACGTTCTTCATGTCGATGCACTTGGAAGAGGGAATGCCACAGGTGAATGTGGAGTTGGAGCACGTGTGGCAGCCCTGTTCGTCGCTCATGTCGTTGCAGTCGTTCTGGCCGTCGCACTTCTGAGCCGCCGTGTAGCAGCTGAGACCGTCTTTGCACACCAGCATGTCCGACTTTGAGCAGAGGGATGAAGGAGTGACCTCTTCGCCTCCGCAGTCTTCTTCATCGGAGCCATCCACGCAGTCGTCGTCGCCGTCACATATGTAGCTGAAAGAGGACGATGATTTCAGGTATGGGATTCTGACCGATATTATTCGGGGATTTGGTCCCACCACGAGGGGTCAAAAGTCATGTTAGAAAAGTGGAAGATTAACTTACGATAACGGGATGCATCTCCCGTTGCTCCTGCACGAGAACTGCTTCGGCAAGCAGACTCCCTTCACAGGACATTCCACTTCATCGTCTCCTTCAGGGCAATCATTCTGACCGTCGCACTTCCAGGACATCGGAACGCACTTCCCCGAGCTGCACCGGAACTCTGCCGAAGAGCAAGTTCGGTTTCCTAAAGTTCAGTCATATAGTCATATTCCATGGTACTGGAGCCATGTGGCCTGTTAGATCGGAAGCAAAGCTGTTAGTCAAGCGTCACGCACCGCAAAGCTCCTTGGTCTCGTCGCTGCCGTCCGCGCAGTCAAGCTCTCCGTCGCAGAGATGACCAAGCTGGATACAGCGCCGCGACTCACCTACGCCACAGGGAAAAGTGTCGCCAGGACACATTCTAGAAGCTGAAAGCGAAGCGACATGCGTGGTAGAAGCGCGCGTGTTAGCCGTGGCACTTACCGCAATCTTGTTCATCGCTACCGTCGCCACAGTCGTTGACCTTATCGCAGATCTGTATCCCGGAGATGCACTTGTTGCTCAGAGGGCACTTGTACTGGCCTTCCAGGCATGTGTACTTGGCTGAAATATAGTACGTGTAGAACAGTGTTTTAGAACTTTAAGCTTTGAGCCAACAAAGAAAGGAACTTACAGCAGAGAGAAGTCTTTTCGTCGTCGTTCAACGGACAGTCCTGGTGGCCGTCACAGATCTTGTCATAAGTGATGCAAGTGGTGGTCGAGTTCCCGGTCGGAACGGCGCAGGCCATCTCTCCCTGTTCGCAGTTGAAGGCGGGACAGTCGTCCGGCTCGTCTTCATTGCTACCGCAGTCGTTCTGCCCGTCGCACTTCCAGTAGAAAGGAATGCACTTGTAGGTTGTGTGGCAGACGAAATCCGTCCTAAACGGGAGATTAAGACATAGTTAGGGCTTAAAGAGCTTACGGGTTGCAATCCGGCAAGCATCGACTACCATCAGCCTTAAATCCCTTCGAGCACATGCAGGTGAACTTCTCGGGGCGATCTGATGGGATGCACATGTTGTCGCATCTTCTAGGGGTCCTACAGGGATGCGCCAGTGCTTGGGACTGTCCCTGCCCGTTCATCTGCAGAAGAGGGTGCACAATCTTGATTCCCATGGGACGATAGAGGTCGAACTGAATGATGGTCTTCCTGTCCTCTCCGGTAACCTTGTGTGCTCTTTCTACGGTCTTGTTCGTCCAATCCGTCCAGTAAATGTAGTCCTCAAAGATGGAGAGGCCAAAGATGTGCTTGACCGACTTGTAGATGACCAGCTTACGGTGGCCACCGAAGTAGTCGCAGGAGCCGATGTAGTCGAGATGAGCGTCGCCCCAGTAGAGTCTTCTCGTGGTGATGTCCACGGCCAAGGCGTTGGGCCACTTCAGCGAGGTGGTCACGATCTGCGTCACGTTCGATCCATCCATCTCCATCTTTCCGATGTGGGGAGAATCGCCCCAGTCACTCCAGAACAAGACGTTCCGCTCGGGATCCACGACAATAGCTCGCGGGTCTTGCAGCGGCGCTCCCTTGAGCAGGGTCCTCGTGTAGAGACCTTTAACGTCGGCTACGGAGATACTGTCGGCGTCCTTGTCGCACCAGAAGATGTTCCGTCCAAGCCAGTCGACGGCGATTCCATCAGGGCTGCTTGCCGAGATTCCAGTCAGGACTTTGTAGCGGTCTTTTTTGCCACTGAGCGAGGTGTAGCCAAGAAGCGAGATGGTTTCGGTAATGTCGGTCCAGTAGACCAGCTGGGAGACGATGTCGTAGTCCACAGCGACGCCATTGGACATGTTCGCCAGGATTATGCCCTTTGGTCGACCATCCAGTGAGAAGAGCCGAATGCTTCTACGGTTCACGACGAGGATTTCCGGCTGGATGGAGTCAGCATGTCGACAGGTGACTCCATCGGGCGCTAGTTCATATCCAAGAAGGCACCCACAAGAAGGCTCGCCTTCTGTCCCCTGGCAGAGTTGGGTGCAGTTGGAGGACTCGCAACGGCGCTCCTTCCGGCAGCTTCTCCTATCGTCCGCCAGCTTCAGAGGCGGAGTGCAGGAGCATACGTAGCCGACCTTGAGGTCCGTGCAGATGTCCACACAAGGCACATCCCTCAGGCATTCATTAACTCCGCATAGTTTCTCGTCCGACCAGTCGCCGCAGTCGTTCTTCTTGTCACATAGCATGGACTCGTTGGCCAGGCAGAGACCGTTGTCACATTGGAACTCCATGATGGGACACTTGTCGTGGGGCCGTGGCCTTCTACACAGTATGTCCGCCTCGTCCGACTGGTCACTGCAGTCGGGGATTCCGTTGCACGTCCAGTTGAGCTGGACACACTGTCCCGAGGAGCAGCGGAATTCCGTGTCCAAGCAGGTGTTGTGGGCACAGAAGGAGGGCTCGTCCGACCCGTCGTCGCAGTCGGTTTCTCCATCGCAGAAGTGCCTTCTGGGGATGCAAATGGGGTCGGAAATGGAGGAGGAGTTGCATTTGAATTGCCACGGTTTGCATGAGGTTTGGATCGACGTTTTTAAAGGATCTGCAAAGGGGAACTCGTTACTAAGAGCGACAAACATTGTTTTTGTAAGCATGCTCTGTCATATCGAAAAATTTTACGGTCCTAAGGATGGACATTATGTCCAACCAGTTTCACCCTCTGATACACGGTAGATTGTGCTCCAGTTCTAAGAATCCTAACGACACCTACCGCATCCTTCTTCATCCGACGAAACGCCCCTCTTGCTGTCCATGCAATCGTCGGCTCCATCGCATCGCCACGCCTTGGGAATACACTTGTTGTTGCTGCACCGGAAGAACTTGGCTTGATCGCACTTCTCCTCACAGTCCAACTCATCGCTTCCATCTGTGCAGTCCTTCTTTCCGTCGCATTTCTTCTGTGCGTCGAGACACTTCTTGTCGATCTGGCAGACGAACTCGAACTCCTTGTTACAGGTGTGCTCGCAGTCCTTCTCGTCGGAGCCAGAGGCACAGTCCGGATGACCGTCGCACACCCAAGAGAGAGGGAGACACGTGCCCGTTGAGGCGCAGGTGTGGTGAAGACTGGAGCAGTTGTGAATCTTGATTGGTTTGAAGACGTGCTGACGGGCTGGAAATGGGGCAATAAGAGCTGGTGAAGAGGATGAGATGGTTCTAGTTTTGGAGTCAGCAAACTGACCGTATCTCTGACTCAGAGATGCCTATCTTTGCGGGCTTACCTTTAGTGATGTACAAGGGGCAATCCTGCTCGTCCCAGTTATCCCAGCAGTCATCGTGCCCGTCGCAGAACCACTTCGGGTCGATGCACTGCGTCGTCCGTCCACAGCCAATGGTGGGTCGACCATCGTAGAGCACCTCGGAGCAGTTCCTCTTAGGACATTCCATCTCGTCACTCGCGTCACTGCAGTCCTTCTCGAAGTTGCAAACTTTCTTCACGTCGATACACATGCCGTTCCGGCACCTGAACTCCTCCTCCGTGCACGTGCAGTCCATCTCGTCCTCGTAGTGGCCGCAGTCGTTCATCTTGTCGCATTTCTTGGAGTTGGCGATGCATCGACCGTTTCCACACGCGAAGTACCCCTCCCTACAGAGGCGGTCGGCGCAGTAGTCCAACGACTCGTCTTCGCCGTTGGGACACTCGGGGACTCCGTCGCACGTTTCGTCGTAGGGGATGCATCTTCCCGTGCTAGTGCAGGTGAATTCGTCGATTCCACAGTCTTCGTACGCGTCTCCGGAGCAAGTCTTTCCGTCAGGGTTGAGCACGCGGTCGCCGTTGCAGGTGCAGTGGGGTGCACCGCTAGCGGTCATGCGGCAGACGTCGTCACACTCAAGAGGGTTCCCGGAGCAAGCGTCCTCTCCGCCTGTAAAAGAACGTGTAAGGATATAAAAGCTAATGGAATCTGTTCCATCTGTCCACGTTGACCCTCCTCTTTATGCTCAACATAAACAGCATTGTGTGTGGCCCAGGTCCAGAACTTACATTTGGTCAGGTCATCCGACACGACGACGATTCCAAGCGGCTGTTCCGTAAGATTCCCACTGAGAGGCTGCTGTCCCAGTCCCGTTATCTTGTTTACCATCATCACCGCTCGGTACTCCCAATCGGTGTAGTAAAGGTAGTCCCCGTGAACAGCCAGTCCAAACGGGTGCTGAGGATGTCCAAAGGTGTTATTGTTGACCTTAGCCGCTACGACGATTTCCCGGTTCGTTCCGTCCAGATCGGTCCGCTCGATCTTGTCCAGCTTCGCGTCCGACCAATACAGTTTCCCCGCCAGGAAGTCGATGGTGATCGAATTTGGAGTTCGAATGTCGGTGACGATGATACGCTCCCTTTTGTAGCCGCTGAAGAAGACGCGCTCAATGCTGGGGAAGTCGTCGCGCCAGTTTGTGAAGTAGATGTACATCCGACAGGGGTCGACGGCGATGCCTCTGGGGCGATCGAACTCTCCGAGGCGCAGGAGGGTCTTTGGCTTCAGAGGATAGGCGTTGATGTCCGAGGAGACGACGGGGACGCGCATGATACGACGACCAGAGGTGAAGTAGACGTCGCGATGGGTCGAGTCAAAGGCGATTCCTTCGACGATGCCGACATCTGGAACGACATATGCCTACTTCTGATCTTGAACGGTTACAACGCTCACAAATTCAGTGTTAGCCACTTCATCATTCCTACCTTTAGCCACAACGAAGTACTCCGAGCGGTCATACTTCACAGCGACGATTCTCTGTGCCTCAACGTCGCTGAAGATCAGGGTGAACCGATCCACGTCGGCAGTCAGTCCGACGGCGTTCCGCACGATTTCTCTGTTGAAAATCGGTTTAAGGCCATTCTCCACTGTGCTGATCGCATCGTAGGCGTCGAAGGACATGGTCGACCTGCTGGAGTTGCCTGGTAGGATCCCGGCAAAGTGAATCGAGGGTCCGCGTGAGTAGGCAACGAATGATTTGTAAGCTGGAATTGGAACATAAGGATTGGATTGAGTTATTGTCTTTCTAAAAGGACGGATTTTTTGGGCAATTTTTGGATGTTTGGGCAATTGGGCAGGGCAATGCATCCTACAAGAGAGAACCAATAAAATGGGTGCTAAGGATACACCGGTACCCATTGTGGAAGCCTGAGTCTTCTTCCAAGAACAGCGTTCCTCCCGGACAAGATTTAGTGGTATCATTCACCCACCCATGACCATCACTTACGTTCACATGTCTTCTTGTCGTTCTTGAGCTTGCTGAACGCGCAGGCACACTTAGATCCCTCCTTCTTGCCCATGTACAAGCAGATTTGATCACAGCCTCCATTCTTCTTTCCACACGGATTGTGTTCCTTTCCTGCTCCACTATCGAAAATGGTGAAGTGTTTCACGATAACCGTCGAGTTGTGGACGATCTCCGGGTTGGGACTGAGTGTGCCGTCCGTCTTGATCTTTGACTGATACAGTTTATTGCTAAATATTCAATTTGGAGCACTTTATTGAAGTCATCACCTACTTGATGAAATAATAAACTGTCTTGTCGATGAGGCTCAAAGATTGGTACTTCACTGAACTCTCCGCCATGATCTGCTTGTCGTCTCCGTCGTAATTCACAGCGATGAGTTCGTTTTTGCCTTCGTAGAACACCAAAATCCGCTTGGACTCCTTATCTACGTACATAAGGGACAGCTTGGGGGAAGTGTAGATAAGCTGGAGTTCTGAGCCGTCGAGGCGACATCGTTTAACGCCCAGAGTTGAGAGCCAGAAGATGTATCTAAAAGTGGGCCATTTGGAAGGTTACAAATCTTTTGATCAAAGGATAGAGGACGCCACCGGAAATATCAGGTTTAGACCTAATGGCATTAATTCCATCTACTTTGATAAAGAAGATGTGTTATACATGCTCCCTATTCAAAATCCATGTCGTCATCTATATAAGCGAGAGTTAGGGCGAAGTGTAGGTTCTGGCACACATTTTCTACCCGCCTAGAAACCCGAAGCTAGAGAAAAGGGCCCTGCGATAAGCTAGCTACAATAAAAGAAGTCTCTTAACAGGCCTTACCCAGCATCGTGATCCGAGTCCAAAAAGAGGTGATAGACCGAATCGTTCGCAATAACGGCCATCTTGGACTCCACATCCTCGACATCCGGACTGACCATGCTAATGGCACTCGTTGGTATCCTTCCGGGAATTTGCGAGCCAATGTAGACGTAGCCAGTGACGGGATCTACCGCGAGAGCCGTGAGACGAGCTACTCCTCCGGAAATCAGCATCTTGGCCTTCAGTTTGTCACTTTCAATCATCCACAGTTCGTTGTTCTTCGTGTCTATTGTGAAGATCTAAAAGCTCAGAATGTAGAATCTTCGCCAAGCGCCGAGTACCTACCCTGTTTCTCCTAGGATCTATCGCTATCCACTTTGGGGACAGATTGAGCATTTCTGAAGGGAGCACCATGCGGAAGGGGTATCGCTTCTGGTTTTCGTCAAGATTAACCATGAATATAGAGCTGGACGTGGCTGTGTAGACGAGGGCCTTCTTGGGAGGGGTGCACACGCCGTTTACTCGTTCGTAACCTTCAGAACAGAGGCACTTCCTCTCTTGACCAGTTCTTACGCACAGTTGGTCGCAGTTTAGCTTAGCGCACTTCTTGTCTTCTCCTTTGCTCTCTACGGTATTTCGTTCAAAGATCTTCATGGCGATCAATTCAGGGTTGTTGTGCTTCAACACCCTCTGCGAACTTCGGAGCTTGTACGCCTTGCCACCCGCCACCAGGTTCTGGGAAAGCATCCTGGCGGTGATGTTCCCAGAAATGGAGTCGTAGAAGATGAACTCGCTAGCGTAGTCGTCAGTTACCGCTAGAGTCGGTCTCGCTGCCTGATCCATCGCATAGTCCACGGTGGAGATCTTCGGTTTAGCGGAAAGCTCAAGGACTCGGGTTAACTTTAAGGTGGGCTGCGTCCAGAGGAGCCTCTTCTTTCCGGAGTTCATCAAGGACAGAGAGTAGGCGTCCGCGGTGGCATTTGGTTCAAAGTCAAGGTTGATTTTTGAGATTTTTCGACCGTCCATCATCGCTTTGAAGAGCGCAGGTGGATGGTAGCCGAAGTCGAACCAGTACATTTCCCTGGAAAGAAAGAGCGATAAGTAAGGGTAGCCCAGATCAGAGTGTCTTCAGTTCAGCTCTTTGGCCATCAGAGGTTTCGATCTATGGCGTTTAGGAACCTTGGGACACACGCTGGCTAACTTGAAACTTGAAAGAAGCAAAACACAAATTTCCGAGTTTTTAGGCTTGATTTTTATCTGCTTCAAGCAGTGAAACCATCATGAAACTTTCGTGTCGTAGAAGTGTGTTTTCATGCGACTGGATATTAGCTTACCCTCTTGCCGTATCCAATACCAACTCTGTAGGCTGGATAAGCTCCTTGTTCACCCGCGAATCAATTATAGTTTCTCTATAAGAACCAGAAGTGTTGGCTACGGTAATCCAAGCTCGGTGTTCCGACGTCGTGTTCACCCATCCCGTGTAGTAAACCATGCCAAGAGCTCCATCTACCGCCAAGCCATAGCAGTTGACGACATCTCCACGCACGGCATAGTTCTCCTTGTGACTGCCGCTCTGCATCTGCATCTTCTTGATGGAAGAGGTGAACTCGTCCACCCAGAAGAGGTCCATGTTGTAGGGGTCGGTAGCCACAGCGGTGATCTTGTCCTCGTTCTTCCCGGCAATGACAGGGAAGACCGAGGAGTGGGGGAAGTCCATGTCGATCGCGTAGATCGCCTCGGTTGAGGCGGTGATTAGGGTTTGGTTGACTTCTGTGTTTGTGGCATTAGATAAGTAGCTAGAAGCATAAGCATACCTTGGCATTTCGTAGGCTTAGAAGCGGTCTCCAAGGCCATCATGTGTGGGCAGGCGCACTTCCTCTCCGAAGCCGAGTCGATCAAACACAAATGGGAGCATCCTCCATTGTTCTGGCATGGATTCTTAGGAGACCTTGGCTGCCTCGTCCTGTGCACCACCTTCATGTCGAACGGCTGGCTTGGCGAGCTCTCGATCAACGACACATGGCTTCCGTTCCACTTGTTGGCTCTGTAGATAGCCGTCACGCGCCAATCAGTCCAGTAGACGTGATTCTCGAAGACGGACACGGCGAAAGGGTGAGCCAGATGCACGATGTCCCTGAGCACTAATCTCAGGTCTTTCCCATCGTAAGTAGCAGTGAAGATCGAGTCCGACTTGGCGTCGATCCAGTAGATCCTCTCGGCGACGAAATCACACGTCATGCCATTGGGCCATCCGGAATTGGCCAGCTTGCTGACTTCTACGACGATTTTCCTGTCGCTTCCAGCCATAGTGGCTCGTTCTATCCGTGCGTTTCCTTCCTCCCAGTCCGTCCAGAACATGAAGCCCTTGCCAGGGTCCAGAGCAAGAGCCCGTAGGGAATGCATGTTCCCGGTGAGTACGGTAGCCGCAGCTGTGCCATTGAAGTTGGTCACCTTAATCTCGTCCAAGAGGCTGTCCACCCAGTAGACGTTCATGCCCATCCAGTCCACGGCGATGCCCTCAGCAGTCCAGATCCCGAAGGACACGATGGGCTCGACGTCGGTGATAACTCCATGTCGCAGCTTCCCCTTATAGATCTTGTCATAAGCGATGTCCGACCAGAAAAGGGTCAGCTCGCCAGGTCCCTCGTAAAAGTAGTCCAGGGCGATCGTGTTCCTTAGCTGAGTTAGTGAGGGAACGCTGACCGTGTAGTAGCCCCTTGAGGACGAGTTCTTTCCGCTTCTTCGGAGGGAATTCATCCTAATCTCGTGCCGATTAGTGAAGACCAGGTAGGGAGCGTCGGGGACTGTGCTCTTGCAGGTGAACTTGTCGGGCGCCATTTCGAAGTTGTTAGCGCAGTAGCAGTACTTGCTGTGGCCTTGGCGTTCGCAGAGCTGACTGCAGGCTCCAAAGGCGCAAGGATCTTGTTTTATGCAGTTCCTTCCATCGGGATGGAGAGTGTAGCCCTCCTTACATGCACAGGCGAACCCGTCGGGTCGGTTGTAGCAGATGTGGGCGCAAGTGTCATTGCGGCACATCTTTTCCTCGCAACTGGGGCCTTCGTCCTCTCCTTCTTCACAGTCAATGATGGAGTCACAAATCCTGTCCGGGTGGAGACACACCAAGAAGGTGCTTCCCTTCTTCAGGCAGTTCATGTAGGGGAGTTGGCATCGGTCGAAGGTGTTTTGTTTGAGGTTTGCGAAGTGGAGTTTGTGTTCTTCACAAATCTTCTCATCGCTATTGTCCTCACAGTCCTGGTATCCATCGCAAACGAACTGATTAGGAATGCACCTGGTATTATCGGCGCAGGCGAACTGTTCGTGCGTACACTTGAGTCCGGGGCAATCTTCTTCGTCACTTCCATCGAGGCAGTCGATCTGACCGTCGCACTGGAACGCTTTCCTCACGCACTGGTCGCCCGTCTTGCATCTGATCTCGTTGACGTACTTACAGTCTTCGTGCCACTTCGCCGTGGCATTTGGACAAGTAGTCGGAGACTCGTCGCTCCCATCCGCGCAATCGGGCACTCCGTCACACTTGAACAGATTGCTCAAGCAAGGTTGTCCTTCTGCGCACATGAACTCGTTCAGGTTGCATCCACGGTGGCAATGCGACTCGTCCGAGCCGTCACGGCAATCTCGGTGACCGTCACAAACCATCGCTGCCGTGATACACTTCCCATTGACACACTGGAAGTGCTTGGGATCACAAGATTTGCGCTCACATCCCACTTCGTCCGACTTGTCTTCGCGGCCGCAGTCCACGACCCCGTCGCATCGGAACACCGCCGGCAAGCAGCGTCCGGACACTTCGCAGCGGAACTTATTCACGGCACAGGTCGTGTTCCGGTGACAGTTCTGCTCGTCCTCTCCGGAGCGGCAGTCGGCTTCTCGGTCGCACACCCAGCTCGAGTCGATGCACTGGTTGGACGAGCTGCAGAGGAATTGGTTCTCGTGCGGGCACTTGAAGTTCTCACAAACGCCTCCAGGTCCACTGTCTTCGTCCGAAGCGTCGCCGCAGTCGTCGTCTCCGTCACAGGTGTGATCCTTCTCGATGCACTTGTGGTTCCGTTTGCACTCGAAGTGAGTCGCCGGGTCACAGATTGGTGGCGGACCGTGTGTTTCATTCAAGTGACACTTCCTCTTGTCGTTCTCGTCCGTGTAGTACCCATCAGCACATCCACACTTGACCGGCTGGCACCCAAGAAGGTCTTTGCAGTCCGCGTAGATGCAGAAGTGCTCGCATCCACCGTTGTCCTTCGAACACAGCGTTCTCGCTGACTGAAGCTCCGGGCTGAAGACGTGCAGCTCGAAGATCGGAGCGGAGTCGTTGTAGATGGGCGTGATCTTTGAGGTCAAGTTGCCTCCGTCCGAAAGCGAAGCTCTCTTGATGACGGACATTCGATGTTCGCTCCAGAAGAGGATGCTCTTGTAGATGGCAATCCCATAAGGGTGGTTCAATACAGTACCCTGGATGATGAGTTGGCGTTCTTTTCCGTCAAATCGCATCCTTTCTATGCGCTTCTCGTAGGCGTCGCACCAGTAGATCCACCCCTGGGCCGTGTCCAGAGCCAAGCCGTTCGGCCAGTGAATGTCCTTGGTCACAAGAGCCCATCTTCCTGAGCCATCAAGGGCGGATCGCTCGATCTTCGCTCCGGAGATCCCGTTCTCCGGGTGGTAGTTCTCCGACCAGTCCGTCCAGAACAAGTAGCCCTTCTCGGGGTGAACGACTATCGCTCTGGGATTGTACATGTCCCCCTTCACGATGACTTTTCGAATCTTCGGATTGTCCATCCTGGCTGCTACGATTTGCAAAAGACCTTGGTCGGTCCAGTAGATCGTCCCAGAAGTCCAGTCGATGGCCAGACCTTCTACATTCTGAATGCCTTCGTTGATGACCATCTGCGGAGTGCCATCAAACACGTTCCTCTTGAAAATTGTGTAGTTCTTCGAGTCACTGTAGTAAATCTCCTTCTTCGAAATGTCGAGTCCGATGGCCGTGAGTCTCCGAAGATTCACCACTGGAACAATCCCAGTGGGCAGATTGTGGTGAGCGGTGTCAGGCTTCCCAGTAAGGGAAACGTCGTCCATTCGGATGGCGGCAAGCGTGCCAGGACGCGTACTTCCGAACAAGAGGAGCGTGGAGTTGTAGTCCTCGTTCTTGGAACACTTGTTGTCAGCGTCGAGTTGGTAGCCTCCGGCACAGCGACAGAGGGTCTTGGGTGTGGAACTGACGGTCTGCGTGGCGTTGTCGATGACATGGTCAAACGCCGCCATGCAGAAGTGTTCGCATCCGCCATTGTTCGTCAGGCAAGGGTGAGATACTAAAATGAGATGGGGTTTATTTCTGGCTCAGGCGCCGGTTTGTAAGACTGTATAAAACTGTTGCTACTGTGCTGACAAAAACCCTTATCAGTAGATGCATGATCTCCTCCTATATAACTCACCATCTGGTTGCTGCTGCCTATGGAAAATAAGCATCGCCTCGGTCTTCAACATATCCGCGGCCAAGTCATGAACCTTCAATTCTTGATTCGTATCACTCATCGTATCGATCTCCAACATTCGCTCATTGATGTCCACGGCGAATATAGTCCTATCGATCAAGGAAATCGACGATATTCCCTTCTATAAATCTCTTATTCGTCTTGAGACCAGTAGGACGTTCAGCTCACCAGTCTCCCAGCGTAGACAACGCGCTTCTCGAATCTGTTGAAGTAGTCTTTGGCCATCAAGTACTGTAGATAAGTGTCTACCCAGTAGATCGTCTTGGACGCCGGATCTCCGGCCAGTACTTCAGGTTCCAGCACTCCTCCCTGGGTCATGTAGAGCGGATTGCTACCGTCCATGTCGAGCCTCCAGAGTCCAGAGCGCTTGACTGATTTTTCCGCGTAGAATATGAATCCAACCGTGGAGTCAACGTAGAGAGCTTCCGGTTTCTCGATTCCTTCTTTCCTGATGGTGATGCACCGCTTCATCTCGTTTCCATCGCAGGCGAAGATGCGCTTGTAAACAAAGTCCAAGAAGTACCAGTTGTTGCCAATCCAGTCGTAAGAGATACCGTTAACTCCTAAGGATCACATTTGCGCAATCATCAACTACTGACAGGTACCTGAGAGCTCAAACTGTGGCTCCAGAAGGGTCCTCTCTCCAAATTTCAGATCTGTTCCTATTTTGATGCATTGCATCTCGTTGCTTCTCTCCTTGGACGAAGGATTGTACACCGACTTGAGGCTGCACACCCTCCTCTGTCGATGATCTACAGCCATGGGCATTCCCATGGTACCCGTTTTGTCGGTGGTCGTGTCGAGAACCCGCGTGTTTTCCGCCGATACGCCGTAGAAGGTGCGGATGAGGAGTTCGGACGGCGTTACGAAGATACCCGTTGCTTCTTCGGTTTCAGGCACTGGAAGCGGGCAGTGTTTAGGGGTTTTCCTGATTTTTTGAGATTTTTTTCTAAGCGCCGATACTAACTCCGCTGGGATCGTTTAGGCGTGGCGCACTGTCGCGATACCAATTTGGGTTCGGTACCAATTTGAGTTCGGGCTCTACAAACTGTCCTGTAGCACAAGGGACAATAAACCAACTGATGCATATGCAAAGTTATGGTCAAAGATATCACTGAACAGGACATACGGTATCCTTAAAATGACTTACCATTAACACCCCGGCACCACGTGCCATCAACTAGTTTAAATCCCGGTTCGCATCCACACTCAAATCCCTTCTCGCCGGCCCTTTTGACGACGAGGTTCGTGCATCTGTGAGCGCACACTCCAGCGAAGCCATTCCGTGGCCTCAGGCACTCGTCCTCGTCCACACACTCTTCCCGCTCGTGCACTTGTCCAGGCGGACAGAAGCACAACGTCCCCTTGTGCATGATGGAGACGGCGCCGTATTTGCACGTCTTGTTCTGCTTGTCCGCGAACACATTCCTATCTTAAGAGGAGACCTTTCAATCACTGGTCAGCAGTGGCTTGGCTTACGGCAATGGTCATGCTCGTCGCTCTCGTCGGGACAGTCCACCTTCCCGTCGCAGAAGCGCTCGTAGGGAATGCACGTGGGGTGGTAGCCGCAGCGGTGAGTGCCCGGGGGGCAACTCTCCATGGGCTCTGTGCAAGCGGCGTTGTTCTCGTCAGAGTTGTCGAACTGTCCGTCGACCGTACGGCCGCAGTCGAACTCCCTGTCGCAGCGGTAGCTCTGAGGTAGGCAGCGGTTGGTCAGCTCACAGCGGAACTCGTTGGACTTGCACTCTTTCATGGCTGGAAACGAGGAATTATGAGTTGGAGTGTTGTTGGGTGATCTAGCTAGGGGAACGAATACTATGTTTCGGTAGGTATTGTCTGCTTAACTGCCTGCTTAAAGTGATCTCCATCTACCCTTGAATAGGACTGTGTACCTAATGGACACTCCTGAGCAGAGATGGAAGGGGTCCAAGAACAAAGGAAACTCCCACTGGTCTTTTATCTGATCAGAGAAGTGACCCTCGTCAAACTCTCAAAACTTACGGCAGTCGGGAGGTTCATCTGTTCGGTCTTCGCAGTCGAATTCCCCGTCACATCGCCAGTGTGTGGGAATACACCGACCTCCATCGCAAGACATTTCGCCCAGGGTGCAGTTTGCTAAAGGAGATCTATGGAAACCATGTTCCAATAGAAGAACCTACAGATTCCATCGTCGCCTAAGAAGAGAGCACCTTCTTTTCCGGCTGACACCAAGGCACAGGAAATAGTCACCAGCAAGAAGAGTTTCAAAGTACCCGTAGAGGGGAGCCACCTCGAGGGCGCTTTCCCGAGTGAGGTGCTAGGCGGATAGAGAGTCATTTTGATGGAGGCATTGAAAATCTGAAACTGCGCAGAAGATAGTAGTAAGAGAAGAGAAGGGACACGACTCGGACACATTCTGGTCACATTCATCACGATGATTGGCTTCGTTTCTAAGCGTTAAGTCTCCTTCACGAAAACACGAACAGCTTTGTTTGATGGGAGGTCCTTTTTTAAACAAATAAAGAAAAAAATCGCGTTCTGAGAATCATATCTTGAGCTTGAAATAAGCGGGACCATGCAATTACGTAGGCGAATGCCAGAGGCGAAACGTTGCGCGAGAATTGATGACACTTGGCGAGAAAAGGAATCTTTATTCTTGGAACCATATGAGCAATAGAAAGAGAGGGTGCAGTCGGCGACATTTGAGTTTTCAGAAGTTAAAGAGAAGGTGTAACTTACAGCGTTTCTAAGGTTTCAGGTCTATTCAGGTTTATTTATCAGTCCGCCAAAGCTATAAGAATCATGAATGCTTTCACAGTGCCTTCAGAGCCTTATAATCCATTGAATTTCACACAAAATGTTGTTCTATTTGTCTTCGAAGCCAGATAAACGTCATTAATGTGTAATAAAGTTAAGAAGTGCTTACGTCCTATTGCTGAAGTGGCCTTAAAATAGGTTCAAACGTTCAAAGTTCTAATTTCCTGCTTGATTTTTATATTTCCCTATATTTCAATCGATCACATGTTCCCGTTCGCACGTCATGAAAGCAAACCTCGTGGAACGTCGTAAAAACACAGCGAAATGAGCAGCTGTCCATTGTGGAATGATCGCTAGCAACAGCCAATCTGCTGACTTAACGCGTCTCTCTTAAACAAAACACAGAGAAGAAATCTTCCTGTTCTTGTCAATGACACCACAGAAAAGGGAATGTCATTGTTTCAATGAATAACTGAGAAAAGACTCAGCTCATGCATATTTATGTGGATTAAAATGAAAGGGGGTGGGATAGCTAAACAAAGGAAGTTAAGCCTCCTCTTTTTAAGGAAAAATGCAAACTTGGATGCATTGCATAGTGCTTACAGCCCAATACAGAACAGTTAAGGCAAACTTTTGAAAGACACAAAATGGTGTTCCCAAGTGCTTGGTCCTGATGCGGACTTAATTTTATCTTGGCCAGCAGGTACAAGGCCTTCTTCCTGACAAGGACAAAAATAGAAATTTGTTCCTGGTCGTTAAAAACTCAGGAACTATATTGTCACGCATGACTGAGCACCATGAGTGTGTGGTCCACAGGGATTTGGTCCTATTGCAAGGCAACAAGCAAAGCGAGAGTGAGAGGCATTCTTTAGCCACAAAATTGTTGCAGGCAGTATTTCCAAGCTTATGATTAGTTTATTTCTTAGGGTTTATGAGGTTTTTTTCTAAGTCTCCTTTACCGCGTGGCAGGCGGCTCTAACACAGAGTGACGTGGGCGAGCAGGACTCCAGAACTATTTTTATAAAATTTATTTATTTCCTATTCTTATCTGAACACAGCTTATGCTAATATCGTAAACTTCGCCTTGCTAGATTTTGAAGATCCAATGGGCTCACTTCATCTTCCCGCAGTCCTCTTCCCAATCGTCCTTTGACCTTTATGTATGTCCAGTTATACATATCCCTCACTAGCATTGATAAATCACAAGCACGTCCGGAGTAACACGAAAGCGCGTAGAAGTCCATTACGCGATTGACGGAGGCGTCACTTCCACGGGGATAATCCGTCAAAATAATGCACAAGGAAATGAGCGCAAAGCTCTCTAGTGCCGTAGCCAACGAACTCAATTACGAAGAAGCCCTCGATGGCCAAGGAAGCACACGTGGTTGGGACGCCGATTGCAACAGACGAAAACAGCAGTAAATCACGGAAGAATGAGCGATTAGGGCGTTGACCTTGGGCACCTTTTTGCAACGAAGCGCTTGCCGAGGCGCAGAAGGCAAGCAGAAGTGACCCGAGGAGGATTGGATCAAAGTGCAAGTGGCTCGGAAAAAAAGGACAACTGGAATTTGATTTGAAACGGCGAGATCTAATTTTTGTGGAAAATGAAGCGGAGGAAATGTGATTGGATTATCCGCCGCGTAGAGCGGAAAGAAGCGCTTAATTGGACAGGTTTTGTCAGGGCACTTCTAGCCTGGTTTATCCCAAATACGGAAGGTCTCTAAAGACGTTTTGGAACAGATAAGAGGTGTGTCACTTTTTCACAGCGCTCTGTCTCAATTAGCTCAAGAACATGTCAGAACAGGAAACGTAAGACGTCCTTGAGAACTCCTGTTTGGAGTCAGCCACTTAATCAGCAGGCGACGGAAGGGTTTGGAATAGAACGCAAGCGATGGATGTTTTCCTCTCTCACTTTCCTAGGAGGCGATCTTTTAAGACGACGGTGGGAAGAGCAGGGGAAATCTCCTTGATTTATGGAGAGAGGGGGAGTCGCAAATAGCCATAAAAAAACTCGGAAGTACGTAATGGTCTTAGCAACACAGTGCCAAAGGCCATAGAACCATGTTTCCCGTTAGGTGGAGTGGAGTCGCGTTAAACGGAATCTAATCACTAGTTGCGTTGACGCCGTAATGACATAGGGTGCGATTTTTTTGGAAAAAAAAACGGAAATGCGTGAAGACTAAAGCGCTGATTTAGAGCTGACGCGTAAGACTTATATAAAGTGACTCGGTGGGATTAACGGCACGAAGTTGATAAATTTGGTAATTTTGGCAATTCCTCTAAGGCATTGCAAAAACGCAAACAAAAAGGAAAAATGCTAAAAAAACGCCTAAAGGAAAAAAGAAAAAGTTAAAACTGGAGTCTAATCGAAATCTAATCCATGTCTGCGCGACTTATACCGACTTAAGACAAAATCACAAAATCACGTGAGGATGAGGAAGTGAGTCATATTGACGGAAATAGACGATAATAAAGAAAAGAATTTGTTACATTTGGCTACTTGGAAGAAGGCGACTAGCAAAAAGTTAAAAAATTGAAAGAACATGCATCACATAGTGGCAAAGTCGAGCGCGCACAAGTGGCCAAAATCAAACAGAAACTGGAAAATTATTCACCTCACTATGAACGGACGGGTGCGCGAGTAAATAAGCAACAGGATTGCGTGATGTATTTTCGTAAACAAGTTGTTTTGGATGACAAGCAGATGATTAATGACTGGCCGTTCGGAAGTGGACGCAAGTAGCCAGGAACAGGTCCAGAAATAGTCGAGGGCACCGAAAGGTGCAGTGGGGAGGATAAACCTTTGTTATTTATGTATCTCACATGGGAAAAGGGTGATTTAATGTGAAATCAGTTTTCCTATGAACGCACTGAATAATAGTCCCATGAATAACTGAAAGAATACATACTTTCGTGGAATATGATATACAAACAACACTGGGGCTTACCCATAACATATTTGTTGAATCCATAGAACAGGGGGAGAGCATAGGCATGAGAGCATAGGAGTGAATATATCAAATTTCCAAGAAGGCAAAAGTGCATCCTACAGTGGATACTGCTAGGATAGAAGACAAGCAATTATTGCTTAAGCTTTGATGTATTACAGTAACCTCAAAAACCTTAGTCCCACAACATTAGCCTCATATCAGAGATCTAGGTGTTGTTTCCCTTGATGGTCCAGAAGGTAGACTTGTGGTGGTTCACCTAAGTCATAAAAGCGTACAAAATTATTAAACTCATCAGCCCTTAACCACTAAACCAGTTCGGAGGGTCACACGAAAAAGGAGCCCATTTCCCAAAGAGAAAGTTCGAATACCCTTAACAACATTAGAGACATATGGAAAACAATTAACCGAAGAACTTAAGCCAATAGAAAACCAAGACCCCATCCCCGGAAGCTACCCTATCCCCTTGAATCAATTTCCTCACCCTAACCTACCCTCGCGGAATCCCGACAACAACACGACTTGGGCCAAAACACGGGCGGAAACAAGCAAACAGCCGCTCAAAGGCTGCTGTTGCCAGACGCTCTCCGGCAGCATCGCCCAAATAACTCAATTACTTTTTAATGTGACTCATCGCGCCCACTGCCCCTCGCCACAGAAGTAATTGTCCGCAGAGGGCGCGGACCGTCTCCGGTCGGCGCCGCAGATCGATCGATTAGGCGCGCGACCATCCCGAGGACGAACCTAACACTTTGCGGGTTGCCCAAGGCGCCAAAGCGAGGACGGAAGGAAGGACGGACCACTCGCACCACGTACACGACTTTGACATTTTATTGATCCTCACACCGAGTTGTCTCCGGCCAAAAAACGGACGCGCGCCTTTGTCTCCAGCAGTGCCTAATTGCGGACGACGATTGTGCCGTATTTTGCGCGATTCTGCACAGCTGAGGATTACGCGGGGCGCGTGTGACGCAACCTTCGGTTCCGGCTCCTATTTTTGTCCTCACTCCGATCGATGGCTGTTTGTGCCTCGCGCCTAATGCGCCTAAGATGCGCGGCTCGATTACAGTGGCATCCTAAACAACGGAGGAGGAAGACATGTGGAGTGTGTTATCGGTGGCCGTGGAGAGACGACGATGTTTATAGATTGCGTGCCGCGGACTCCGAAAAGCCTCGGAGTGGACCACTTGAACGATGGATGTCCCCGTGGATTGGCTTAGAGCCGAAAAAGGCGACTTCGATCGAGACACGATTAGGTTAGGGAATTCAATTTTTATGACACGAGACGTCAAAGAAGTGATATCCATACGGGAGTATTTATGGGAAGGAGCCGAAAAACACGGCGGGCGAGGGAGAGAGGTCCCAAGGAGCAATTACTCACGGTGACGTCATGGGATGTTCGACAGAACGAGCTTGACTTGTGAGGGGCGGCGGAGAAATCTGGCTGGAATAGAGTCAAGAACATTGTAATCATAGAACCTTATTTGGAGAGGGCGCTTCTGGAAAGCTCTGAAAAGGATATTGGAAGGGTTGGGTTTAGAGGGGGTGTTCTTGTGCAATTTAATGTTCAATGACCAATGAGCATCATAGATACGTTTGAATAAGTGGAAGTTGAAGCTTAACAAGAAACTGCAACCTTTCAAAGACCAAAACTGAGCAAAGACCAAAGGGTCAATCTACCAGGGTTTGTAGTGCTTAGATCGGGCGGCAAAATAAACGAGTCAAACAGAGTGGCGCGTAAAAGCAAAGCAAAGTGTCCTTCGTAGCCTTTTCTACAATTTCGAAAAACAAAACCACCAAAACTTAGATGAACCTGGTTTTCTAGGGGAAAAGAACGCCCACGTCCAGGATTACACTATTTTTTTTCTAGAGAATAAAGCATATTGACATGTTATAACTCTAATCTCTTTTGTCTCGATTGTTTGCCTAAACTATTGTTATCTACATTGAAGAAGGTTCTGGCAACTTCTTCAAACGGTCAGCCAAAGAACGGTGACGTCAAATGTCCGCTGCCTCAATTGCTCCATTATGAACTTTGACGTTCGTTGTGCTAAAGAAGAAAACACTCTAGAAACCGCCTTTTATAAGAGCGTAAAATATAGTGCTTGCGCAGGGCTGGTTTCCCGGAATAAGAGCAAACACCTGATGAAAAGGGTGGCACTTCAGAAGGAGACAGGACTTCTATGTGTACGTGCCGAAAGGAGATAGAAAAACCCACGGAAAGAACCTTCATAAATATTAAAAAGCACAGCGGAATGGCCAAGAACATGAATTTTTATATCGCTCCCATTGGTTGAGCACAATGTCGCAAGCTTTATTGTCTTACTCCGAAAAGGGTCGACGCGCATTCTTTATAAGCAAATCCAGTCAGTAATCTGAACAAACCAAGTAGAAATATGACCTGAAATACCTTTAAGTGGCTTGTTCATACCCACTGCGAGGTGCGGCCTTGTAACCCACGAATCCACGGCTAAAGAATCTCCCTATCTCACTTTAAAAGCGACCACAGCCTCGGGAATCTCCTTTTCCCGACCTGTGCCTTTCAATCACCTATAAAAACCGAAATGTGTGAGTGCCCAAACCGGTCACCGGCAGCTCTCAGCAAGACTACGATTAGCGCCCATCCATCAAGGCCCATCTACTCGATCACACCTGCTATGGGGGCACTTCAGCGGATTACGCTCACTCCACAACAAGTCAAGTGAGAACGGGAGTCGTTTTCCGCCACCTGTGCGACCTGGCAAAACAAATATTTCTTCGCCGAGGCCTAGATTGCTGGGTGTCGTGCTTCAGAGCGATAGGTACACAGTTTTCCCTCTGCTGAATAATAAGGCATTAAATTGCCCTACACATCATTAAAAATACGGTCATGAGTCACAGGGTCGGCTTGTCAAATCCTAGGTTGTTTGTGCCATCTTCTCTATGCCTACAGCTGTCTAGACTGTCTAGACACGGAACAGACACAAAAACAGACACGCAGAAATCCGATGCAAAAGAAGCGACCGACTCCGAAACGTCGTGAGGAACATTTGCTGCAAAGAAAAAAAACGAAAAGGAGCCGAACCAGTTCTTCCACACCGCCGTGGCTTGTTAGGCGCGCGGTCGGCCTTGGCGCGCTCGTCACTTTCGCCACCGCCGGCATCGGTCCCAAAAGTTGATCGACCGCAGGGGATCGCGGTCCTTCGCGGGCCACGACCCGCCGAAAACAACAGGCAGAGCGTTTACACCGGCAGGCGACGTCTTCGCCGCCTGCCTAACGGTCGTCTGCTCTTGGAGACCCTTCCCGGCGGCCTCATTAACACTTGACACTTGTGGGGAGAGCCGAGGCTGCAGAAAGGTTAATTTTGCGGACAAGTGGAGAGAACTTTGATTGAGCCGAGTGGAGGAGAAGCGATGTTCTCGTGACAGGAAATTATGAAAGAGATGTATCCAGAAAGTGCGTAAGAAGTCCACAAATAATTGAACAATGGGAAAAAATGATGGGAAAAAGGGTAGTAAAATTGGAGGAATCAGGTTGGTTTATTAGTCATGAAGTTTGCTGGAAAGTAAAGTGTTCCTGCAATGGAATTTCGAGAGAAATTATAAACTTTTGAAGGGCCACAAATGGAATGGACATGATGTAAATTGGGAAAATTGACAAACATGGAAACGTAACCAAGTGTAAATTTTGGAATAATTGGCAGGTGTGCCATGTTTAACCCAGTAGGACGCCCCAAGAACCGTCTTTCAGTGGATCTTACAGCTTGTATGAAGCCATCAGATATATACGGCCAACGGATTAGTGGAAAATTCATTCATCAGCTCAAGATTCGGGGAAAATCAAAGGTTCAAATGTAAATTCCATTACCAGCAATAAAACAATATTGGAATGTTGAAATCCCATTGTTTTGTGGTGTGTTTCTCCCGGTGGAGTTAAATAGAGATTGGTAAGGGTCACGGCTGGGCTTGTGAACTTGACCAGAAAACTCATTATAGTATATGTGTGCTTCGAAATACCATTTATTTGTTTATTCCCAACGATTTTAATCTGTAAGTATGAGAAAGAATAAGTGACGAGCTTAGCTACCCTCAAAGATCATTCATATAATCGAGACAACCTTCTTCCACGGTGGTTGCAGTCCTTATATGGAGCAGAGGTTTCCTGTATCACTTTACAAATCTGCGGATATGAACGACATGCAACAATATATTCGTAATATTGGAAGCGGTGCCGTTTAAGAAGGTCTCGTTCTCTGCAATTCACCCTTGCAACATCTAATATCTGACCGAAGTGTTCAACATAACGGCCTCCTGAAAGCGCCCACTCTCCGAAGCGACGAGTGTCGCATCCGAAGCTCGATGAATTCTTAATTAGATGAGGACGATTTGCAAATTGGCCTCTTCTGCACTCGGCAATCGCACGCGCGGTAATTAGACGGATGAGAGGAGGAGGAGAAAGAGGAGCTTTGAGGTCAACAGTAATGAATTGTGTCCGAGCTGAAAGGAGCAGCGGTGCGCATGTCTTGTTGAGCGATGGGCCACGGGGGGTCACTGGGAACGACGTGGCGACGTAACAGACCTGCACTTTTGACCGCCGGAAAACGGAGATCTCCGAACGATAGTGGGAGAGGCAAATGGCATTGTTTGGAGGTGTAATGACGGCTGGATGCGCGTTTGCAGATGACCCTTGGCGAAAAGAAGAGGGTGCGTCTTGCAGCGGGACACTTGGGTTCCAATCATGGACCTAAAGTGGAAGGGTGGTGGTTTATTAGGATTTCAAAATTAGACGAACCATTAACCAGCTAATGATGTGCTTAAGACCTTGTGCAGAGGACTGCGTCCTGCTCAGGGCTAGTTCCAGCAATTCACCTATCTGGAATTCTAATATGTACCTCTTGCGCCCACAATGCGGTGCAATCCTAAGTTTGAGTTAGGTGAGCGTAGGGATGGCTGTGATAGTATTCTTCATTGCAGAGCAAACAATCTAGAATGTGTGATGTTGAAGAGCTCCTCAAACAACGAAATCTTTGCTCTCTGAGCCTTATCTCTTACTACGTGCCACACAACTCCTACTTCTCGTTGTCTAATTGACAGTTTTCCTTTTACTACTTCATTTCCTTTGTCTACTGCCTATAAATGCCACCTTATCACACTGTAAAGCCACTGTGTACGTCAATAATGAAGTCAACTCTCCTTCTCCTCCTGCCGCTCTTCTTCTTTTCCGCTCAAGGGTGTCCTCTCGGCGCTCTGCCAAACTCGAACCACACCAAGTGCTTCCACTTGTTGCCCACCAAAGTTGATTTCATCATTGCTGATCAAACCTGCCGACTCATCGGAGGACATCTTGTCTCCATTGGCAATCCAATCGATAACAACATCCTTCATGGTGAGGGGACCGTAATATGGCAAAAACAAAGCTTTTAGGCATGCTGCACCAGCTGAGAGGCGTGGACAGTTCCGTCACAAAAGCTTGGATCGGCGGGCACAACCTTTTGACTTATGGCGACTGGAAATGGACGGACGGAGAGCCTTTCTCGTTCGCTGGCTTTGATCCTAAGAAGCCGAAGATTCTGGGATTCAACTGTTTATCACTGGAGGCAGGACCCTGGATACCGACGGAGTGCTCTGAGAAGCAGGTGTTCATCTGTGCAACTGAATTCGCCAGGAACACATCTTGTCCAGGTACTCGATGATGTGCGGATCGCCGTTGGAGCTCCACTTTAGATCACACTGGGTCCCATTAATCTTTCCTTCTATTGAAGACTACACTGGTCATATCTTTCTACTGTCGAACTTGAATAAATGTTTGTCCAGCAAATCGACTAAAGATATCTGTGTTCTGGAGATAAGTGATTCAAAAGCAACTGTTATCCAACATTTTAGACCCAGAATGGCTTACAGAATCATGTTTGTGGAAAGGCATAAATTGAGTTGTACGTAGGGTCCTCCATAACCATTGTTCTTCAATAACAAGGCATTGTTGTTTATTTAGTTTTCTTATCACACTCCTCTTCACATAAAGACAGTCTCTAGCTTCTGTTCGCTTCTTCAGCTAGGACATGCAGTTGGTTACTCTCTTGTTCTGCTTTCTCAATGCGTCTTTCCTCTACGGACTCCAATGTCCCTTCAGCGGTCTTTGGAATCCCTTTTCGGGCACTTGCCTCTATCCTATGCCCACAAAAGTGGACTTCATCGTAGCCGACCGGACGTGCAAATTTAGCGGCGGAAATCTTGTGTCATTGTCATCCTATCAGGACAAGACTGTCCTCAAAGGTTCTATCGTTCCAAGACCGCTTTCTCAATCTGGAGTGGTTTAGAAATTGTTCAATCGCTGCATTCCCTGGACCCATCGGTGACCCAGGTTTGGATAGGAGGCTACAACTTCCTGGATTACGGTAAATGGAAATGGACCGATGGAACGAATTTCAAAGCTGACGTGCCCGAGAGCCCAGGGTTTAACTGTATCTCGTTCGACTTCAAGGACGAGACTCTGCTTCCTACGGAATGCTTTCACACCCACGCGTTCGTCTGTGCTCGAAAAGGTTCAAATGACACCAGGTGAGTGCTTCTTCGATCCCCTGTAACACTAAAGTGATATCCATCGTAATACCTGTGAAGGGTTTAATGATTTTGAGATATACAGCTCCACATTAGTGCCTATTACAGCTTTTACAATCGAAAGTGCATGTACATCTGTCCAAGATGGTAGTTTCAGCTCAAATGCTGGAAGTGCACGATACTTCAAGGCAATCCTACAGTTCTAAGACCAAACAATGATGGATTACAAATTCATGTATGTATATTTTGAGGTGTTGGAATTAAACTGTCATCAATTTTTGTTTATTTTAACAATGGGACAAGCGTATATACTATATATGCTCGGATACTCGCTCTGATACAATAGATTTCTCCTATCTTCCAACCATTTATTATGTTGAATGATTTTTTGAATTGCATGCTTGCACAACAGCGGAAGTTAACAAGTAGCATCAATTAGCTTTTGCATAAAGGAGTGTCAACTTGTATGCGCGTTCTTCTTGCACACAAAACCCGTTCTGTACCATTCGCACTCTATATTATTCCAACACACGTCCAGGTAGCCACCGCATCGGAAGACCTAAACATTCATCGCCTATAGTCAATCCAGCAGTCATTACCCACCTCAATGCAGTTTTCCTTGCCGATCATGTTCGGCTCTTGAGGATGGAACCAAGCGAAGTTCCAAGGAGTGCCGTCCGTCCATACAAACACGTTGTCCTTCTTCGGCGAATATCCTCCGAGCCATATGGATAGCCTTTGGTCGTCCACTCCAACGATCTCTGACATTCCCTTCACAAAGTCGTTTTCCTCTGCCGAGTGGATGGAAACCATATGAGCGCCTTTTGTGACACAAAACTCCTCCGCGGCTTTCCAGGTCGACCGCTGTTTCATATACTTGAAGCAGGAATTGGTTTGGTTGAAGAAGGCCCACCCGTCGGGGCATAGCTTTTCAAGAGGAGCTTCGGTCACTGCCTCGGTCACTGGTGGAGCTGGAACTAAAGGCTAAGGGCTGTAGTGGTCGCCAATATCTCATACCCTTGATTCTTGTGATGATCTTCGTCAAATTCTTAACTACTGGGATCTCGCTCGCAATCCATTCTCGGTAGCCGAGGTAGCCAAGAATCAATAGAATGGCCTTGACTAAGAACAGGGAGCAGGGCCAGAGACATCTCCGACAATGCTTGGACTTACTGGCCTTCTCTCTAGGCTAAAAGTACGAGTCGTTCTCTTGTGCGCTTGAACTTACTTTCGGTCCACGACGACAACTACGGGTTTGTGGTCGTGTGTGCCAACGAACTCGGGTTCCTTCTTCAGTATATCCATCTCAAAATGGTCCAATACGGTTGGACCTGGAGCGGTTTCTTTAGGCATCTCATACAGATTTTCCAATAGATAAAGGACGAAAACACCTGGACGACGTGACTCTAGGGACGCAAAGGGGGCGACCTGATGTTTTGCGCTACGTGTTCAGGATTGTTCGGTAAATTGCTTGAAGTCAACCGTTATGGTTCGTCGATTCTTTTCCACCAAATCCACGGTGCTCAGCTTAGAAAGGTTACTTGAGAGGTCTACCTTCAGGCAATATGTGGAAACAGTTTGCAGGGTTTCAATAAAATACAATAGATGGAATGGAGCTTATCCAGAGCGGAAGGAGGCTTGCCCATGGACAGACATAAAAAAACGCTCAGAGTCTCCTTTTTGTTAAGGAAAAAGGCACATCATGATAAGCACGGCGAACAGCGCCAATAACACGGGCTACCAGTGACGTCTGACAGCGTGCAAAAACGAGTTCGGCCATCAAGAACAAGATGGAAACGCTGACGTTTTAGAAGTGCCTTAATGGCCGTGAGTTCGAACAAACACAGCTGGAGTTAACTTGGGTAGCTTCGCAGAGAAAGTCAATCTGCCAATATGTATGCCTGTACCTGCTTGTTTTTTTTCTTGTTCTGTGTCATTTTATTCCCGTGTAAAACTGGACTTAGCAAGCTTACCGACCAATCTGAGCAGCCACTTATTGGCATGTTTGGAAGTTTCCATTGCTTAGATGGAATTTCTCGATTGCCAAGTTTCTCATCGAAAATCTGTTCGAGAAGTACATCTTCTCTTAGAGTTCAGTGATCGCAAGAATCTGAAATGTTTCCCAGCGATTTGGAAGACAAGGCTGGTCACAAATGAGCAAAGTTCTTTATGGCAAACCCAACAACTAGATGCTCTATCACAATTGATTTTCCCTCTAGAACTTCCTTTTCTCCAACGTAGTAGTGTGTCATCTGCCGTGAGCGTCCATCTTACACACAAAGCCTGTTTTGTGCCAATCGCACTCCACGTTGTTCCAGCACACTTCCAAGGAGCCGCCACACCTGTATATCTAAACATTAATTGTCACATTGGGCCACTTTTCCAGTTCCACTTCACCTCAAGGCAATTCTCCCTGCCGACCATGTTCGGCTCTGCCGGGTGGAACCACGAGAAGTCCCAAGGACTGCCGTCCGTCCACACAAACACGTTGTCCTTGTTCGGCGAGTAGCCTCCTAGCCATATGGATAGCCTGTTATCGTCAACTCCTTCGATTTCGGACATCCCACACACAAAGTCGTTCTCCTCGCGGGTGTGGATGGAAACCATGTGGGCGCCTCTTGCAAGACAGAACGTTTCGCTTCCTTTCCAGCTCCAAGTTTGCTTGAAGTACTTGTAGCACTGGTTGGTCATGTTAAAGTACATCCAGTCGTCAGGGCAGGCATGGCCGTCCTGAATGGTGAGTCGAACTGCGAGAGTGGCTGAAAAGGAGATAAAGGGATTGAATCCATGGGCAAGGATAGGACTGTTATGGTCGTGATTGGGACTGTACAGAGCTATTATGAGCGTGATATAAGAGGAGGTAAACGGTCAGTAGAAGAGGGGCTTTGTTTAATCCTGGCTGCGCAAGATCAGTTATGTTTGCCTTTTTAAAGTGCACTACCAGAGTCGGCCCGATTAGCGCTTATCAGAGGATAAAATAACCTCTTATACTCGCCAAGAAGATGCAGTTTATCAACTGATAGGTCCGAACTTGAGGTACGATAACGATGCATCTCCTACAAAGATACCAATGTCCGTTACCTTTGGTTCCCATAGTAGTAGCTATTGTGGTAGTGCTGACAGCTGGATCTTTATCGCTACTATCAGTACTCCAGTGCTGGTATCCAAGATACCCAAGGATCAGTAGGACGGCCTTGAGCAGGAAGAGAGCACATGGCCAGAAACACTTGTGGAAGTGCTTAGCTTTGTTGACTTTCTTCTTCCTATAGTAGAACGCTGTCAAGACTCCTTTTACGTTGAACTCACTTCTGGTCGAGAACCACAACAATTGGCTTGTAGCTGTGAGGTCCTTCAATATTGGGCTTCGGATTCTCTTCGCCCATGTCCAGTAGCACTGTCTGTTTCCCTGAAGGAGAACTGTCCAGGTTAACTTGTTTTTCTTTCGCATCAAGGTGCGGCGCATTCATTTGTTTAGATCTTCCAAGAGATAATGGTCCTGTGGAAACCTGAAACGGAAAGCTCAGCCGAGAAGGAACGCAAGGGGAACGCGAGGCATTTGCAACAAAACGACGTTTAGATTAACGCTTAAGTGTGGGGCTAGCGGTGTATTTCATTTGTGTATACCTGTTCTTTGTGTATGTGTATACCTGTAAAACTAGGTGAATTTGTGTATGTGTATACCTGTAAAACTAGGTGAATCATGATTACTCTTGACGAGGGATGACGGCAGGTCGACCTACTACTGGGTAGCTTAACGAGCGTAGAAAATAGAACTGGTCAAAGATAAACAAATTGATATAGTGGTGGAAATAAAGAAACGTCACACCATAGAGCATGATGGCCGCTGAGTGGGTCGCTAGAAAGCGGCAAAACGTTGTTATTGACTGTCACGGACGTAAAGACGAAAAACGAGTTGGAACAGAAAGAAGGAAGTGCGGTCTTGTAACATCAACTCCCTAGATGCCAGCACGTCATTCGATCTACCTGCTGGAGAGCATGTCGATCGGTAGATGAGTTTATTTTTTATGATGCCGCGGATAAAAAATGTGCTATCTTGATGAAGCAGATCAACCTTTGCGCCTTTTGCGAAAACCGATCGAAATACGCAACACGATAGGGGGAGTAAAAGTGAACATCACGAGTTAATCCCCATCAAGGAGTTCAGCACGTGTTCACAATTTTTTGAGGCAGAAACCTAAGGGTTGTCCCTACTGAACTTATTTCACTCCTTGGCTTTATAGGGAAGTTAGTAGCCGCAGAAATCCTAAAGCAAAGTCAGCAGAGCTGTGTCTCGATCCCGATTTCGGATCGGGACGAGACGCCGGGTCGGGAATCCCGACACAGAACACAGCTCTGAAACTTAGTAAGTCGTGATCTTTAAACCGGCATTTTGGTCAGGCCAACACCCTGGTTAACAGCCGCGCAAGAATTCAAGAGCGTGGCATGGTCATGTTCTGAGAGAAGGCATATGGCAACAGGGAAGAAATGTGGCCACCTCCATTAAAGCCGCCTACCACGTGTTAAGCAGCTGGCGCTCTCACTCCTAAGCACATTCATTATTTCCTTCATCAATACATTCTGTGGTTCACAACGATTTCATCTTAAACCACCCTTAAGTTCTGCGGAAACAAATTCGTTTACCAAGGTAGTACACCTTTGCGAAGAAAAGGTACACTTTAAAGCAAGATACATTCGCTCTTTACCCTATACAAGCTTTCCTCTTGCAAACGAAACCCGTTCTGAACCAGTTACAGTCGATATTGTTCCAGCAGATGTCATTAGGGTCTTGGCAACGGTATGACAAATCTTCATTCGTGGTATTGTCAAGTCGTCTGTTCAAATAGGCTAGTTTCTTTCATTTCATGAGCATTTATTTCTCCGCAGCCTGCTGAATCCTTGGAATAACGGGCGATAACAAAGATGATTATTCCCAGTGTTAGTCGGTGTGCCGCTGATAACGATGAGCCCCATGTTGACGGTCCCTCATAACCAGCCGACCTTTTATTGATTTTACAACGCTCTCTTTCTCCGACTTCCGACTTTGTAGCCCAATGGGCAATTATAAGAACAGGAAGAACATGCTGGATGAACATGGCTCCCCAAACCGAACCAGCATGTAAGCACTTCTCTTTGAACTAATCGTAAGTTTTAATGAGATTTCAGAACCGTCGGATATTCGGAGCAAAATGAGGCTTTGTTCTTCCACGGCCTGGGCGAATCGGACGACTACCTACCCAAGGAACATGGTATGTTCAATTCTCATTGATTCTCTAGCATTCAAGTTGACTTTTGTTGCTTCATCGTTTTGGTCGTTCATTTGCTGATGACCTCCTTCATTTGCAGTCATTGCAGAACTGAGTTCTTCTTTAATAATGATGCGGAAGGAGGGAAGAGGGTAGCAGATTGGTTTTCACAGCTATAAACATTGTACCTTTAGCCAGGAAGTCAAACAGGCGACGAAACTACTGTATAGCCGCCATTCTGATCGCCATCTTGCTTATATTCTTAGCTATTGTGTACTACTACCACTACTATCAAACTCCTTTCTTCCTTTATGCTCCTTCTACGACATCGCCGACGCTTTCAACAAATCACAAGGAAGCAAAAACAAGGAAGGCTACCCAGCCGGGTCAGCTTTTCTCGGGTCAGTTAAAGCAGCAAGCGTCGACTATACATGTACTTCACTTTAAAGGTACTTCAAGTCTCCTTGTCCGACACGATCAGAGGATGATCCTAACGCTATCGACCAGAAAACTACCTCAGGTAGTAATTTCATTCTCGGCACCGCCCATCCAAGGAGGAGTCACCCAGTTCGGCTAACCAAGGCCAAGCGGTGTCTTCAATGTCTTCAGTCTTTCACTTCATCGTTCAGAAACAACATAGATCTTGTAAATAATGAACAACTCTCCCCACATCGTTTCGAGCCGGGTCTTCTCCTATCACAGTTATATTGACCATTGGAGGACAAAAGACTCCATCAGTGGCTGAATAAGTAATGTCACACTTGGGTTCCACCCCTAATGACCACCGGAGATCTGAATGCCTCTGCTGTTCTCATTTTATCCCTGTCAGGTGTCATGTGTCACCCACGTGCAAAACATGCGGAAAGTGGAACGGTTAGCCGGGTGTCCTCTATTCCTTTAGGAACTAACTATTGTGTTCGTACGTTATTCTTGTTATCTAAGACTTGAACTGTGGTCAAATGGTACTTACATTTAAGAGAGAGTTTATTAAAAGGAGGATTACACTACAGGTGATCTCAAACTACATAATAAAGGAGAACAGGCAGACAGATGTGCGCTCGTCCGTTCGTACGGATCCGAACGTGCGAACTTTCCGAAAATTGCGTGTGTGGTCCATTTGCAGCCGTACTGAAAACCTGAAAGTGCTGAAAACCACTGGACTGCAGCTTCCAGGGGTTCGACGGCAAAAACAGTTCAAATTCCCAGAAGTAACCCACAACTGCACCTTCCATGCGCTGCTGTAGGGCCGCGCTACTTGAAAAATAGAAACGCGCACTGTAGCTGCAGTTCCGCGCAATCTGCGCGCATGCCTCGGTTCTGTAATAAGGAATGGAAACGACTAAAAGGGGGATAAATACAACAGACAAAGCATATGGGGGACAAGGTCACGGAAGTTACTAAAGTTACTGATAAATTCGTGGAAATTTATACCCGTTTTACCGCCTTGCAGAACTGTTGCCGCATCCTGTACTCTTTCTTTGATGCTTCAATCTCCAACTGAACCGATGCTCGGAACTAAGCCTGAGAAGTAAACCAGTTGCGCCGAAAGAGATCGCAGAGATTCAAAATGCGCACAATGTATGCGTGCAATTCGCCAGGAAAGTGCTGTTACCTATCAGCGCGCAGAAAGTATTCAGGTCGCTCACTCTCCTGATATGCAAATTCTGATTAAGAACAAAGGAGGGCGGACCGGTTACTCCTCACATGCAATGATATAAAAGCGGTGCTAGCTAACCGCTAAACATTGTTTCAAGGAACACGCCATTAGAGCCATGAAGTATTCACTCATCTGCCTCTTTGCTCTCATCGCACTCGCTGCCGCCTGTGCACCGATCACCCCTGGACTCGGTAAGAAGCCCATCTCGATAATGTTTTACTACTTCTGAATGATTTCTCAGATGATGGGAAGGGAAAACGGCCGACCAAGGAGGAGCAGCTACCGGAGAAGGAGGAGCAGCTACCAGAGAAGGAGGAGCAGCTACCAGAGAAGGAGGAGCAGCTACCAGAGAAGGAGGAGCAGCTACCGGAGAAGGAGGAGCAGCTACCGGAGAAGGAGGAGCAGCTACCAGAGAAGGAGGAGCAGCTACCAGAGAAGGAGGAGCAGCTACCGGAGAAGGAGGAGCAGCTGCCGGCGAAGGAGGATTAGCTACCGGCGAAGGATGAGCAACCTTAACATGCATGTGTTTTTTCTTCTCTTCGATTGTAATTTAATTTATGAGTGCAATGAAACCCCCTTCCTATTATAAAAATTTCCTTTGCAAATTCCATGGCTAATTCGGCCTCATCGCACTTGCTCTATTGAACGTGCCTTTTCTCTTTACGTATCAATTTAAAGAAGTGCAGTGACTGTCTTACGAGGGAACCATAACCGTGGAGAAACTACGGTATCAGTACCTCAGGTAATCGGAGGTGCTGTAAAATATCAGGAGATTTTCTAAAACAACACAAAACAACACCAAAGTCTTTTCGTGTAATGCATCGACATGCAACGATTGTAGTGTCACACTTGAGTTCCACGCCACCCCAAAATCGCAACTCCGCCGCGCACAACCGTGCAAACGCCCAAGCGTCACACAGCACCAAAGAGCGCGTCGATCGGTTTGCGTGAAAAAGAAGATCCCACCGCCACAAGTTCATGTGATCTTTACGATTGAAACAAATTTCGCGGCGCACATGTTGTGCTCGCTGAGGACGCTCTGATTGATTCGGTCGCGCACAAATAATGAAAGTAGTTGCGTCGGGTGTAGGTGACGTTTTATCAGAATGTGGCTTAACCAGCGAATATGCTAAATCCGAACAGTGAGTAGAGTAGTTGCGTTACTGTATCCTTAACAACCCTGTTCCTCCGCTTAAGGAAAAGTAACAACCAGTGATCGCCCAAAACTCCTTTAGCGAAGACCAATGGATGTAGTATCTATAGCAGATGTGCCATCTTCAGCCTTGATGAACCTGCTGTACCCTGGTAGTGTCACAATAGTGACACGCGTCGTACTTCCGCCCATAGCAATGTTAACTTTTCAAAGACTATTCAAGTTAAATCATTTATTCCATCTACATTATAAGCAGGCAACTCATTACTTCATGGAATGGAATCAAAGCGATCGAAGTTAACGGAGACCTATCCTTCTGGCGGCGAAATCTTCAACTTCAGGAATTCTACAGTTCGTCGGGAGCAGCAAGAACCTTGTGTACCGCAGGCAAATAGTTTCTTCCAGAGCAGTCAAGTAGTTTGGTGCAATTCGGTTGAAGTCGATAACGAAATCCTTGAGCGCCAAGAGACCAGCGAGATGTCGACAGTGGGCGTCCCAGGCGGAGTCCGGACAGCGCAGCGTGTTGCGAAGCTCATCTAGAAGAACGCTCGCTCGAAACGAAACCGGGCCCATCTTGAAGAAGACGACGCTGACGGTGAAATTCTTGGTTCTCGCTTCTCGGTACAGATTGGAGAGCTCGTGGATGGACGGCAAAACTCTGGTCTCGAGATATTCGGCAAAGAACCGAACCATTTTGTCGTCGAAGGCGAAGATCCGAGTTTTCTGCTGATTGTCGAGGCGTCTCCAAAGGGGCTTCAGAGCTGCCACGTATCCTACCTCGATGTAGTACAGGAACATGAACACGGGATCCACGACCTTCTCGGCTCTCTCGAACGTCCGCCGAAGGTTGACGGGAACGTCCTCAGCGAATACGAAGCACTCGTCAGGGATCGCGGGGAGCTTCGAGAAGTGCCTTTGGAATCGCACGATCTTCGCGCATTTCTGGTAGTTGATCAGGACGGGCTTGGGAAGAGCATCCATGTCGATTGCCAGATTCTCACTTGAGATCTTCTTGGCGACGGTGTTGAAGAGGGGCGACATGGTGGGACGACGGTATGAGAAGCTCAGCGGGTCTTATATGGTCGACTAAAGCAATGCCACGACTTGTTCGTGACGTCAGCTGTGGTTCCGTCGGGTGCTATGTATAGCATTGCTTGGAGGAAATGTTTCCTTTGCTTCTTAGTCCACGCACCTTCTGATACGAAATTGAGACGACATTGACTAGAAAACATTGACTTGAATGAGACACAAATGTAAGTTACCTACCGTTGAACAGGGAAGTGCACTTTAATCTATAAACCATGAAGTGTCGGAAGTGTTGCGGAACGCAAGCAACCCGCATTCCTCCATCGTCTTTAGGACTCCTATGGTGACATTCTTCGAGAAGCTCATGTAATTCTGTGTTTGCTGCGCCTTCAGTTCGTAGGCTAACGCCTAAATTAAATGCAAATGAGTCTTATTCTGGAGAAAATGATATCCAGAATCATTGGGCTACCTACCGTCGAATAGGAAAGTGTATCTATTCAGATACACTCTATTCAGATACACTTTCCTATTCGATAAAACATAAAACCATGAAGTGTTTTTGTGTTAGGGAATCCGTCGACAAAACCGTCCCTTTCCATCTTTCCCATCGCTTCTGTGTTTCCACAAGCATCATAAACATGGCGCGCAATATGACAAAGACGACTGATTGTCGTAAGAGACAGCAAGCATCACTAGCTATCGAAGTGCCTTCTCAGCTTTTCTCCACTCCTGCAACATGTATATAATGGGGTTTTCCAAGGCAAAGTTTTCCTGATGAGGATACGCTCTCCTCACTCTTCCTAACTACTCCAATACAAGGATCACAGTGAACCCAATACATAGAGGTCATCTCTTCAAATGTGCCCTTTTCCATCTTTCCCATCATCACTGTGTTTCCACAAGAATCATAAACATAGCGCGCAAGAGTGACCGTCGTCCGCGCCGAACGGCGCGGGACATTAAAGGGCAACATAAGTGCGTCTGGCGGGCCGACTCTAGACGACACCGACGACATCTCTATCGCCACTCGGCGCACCGCCAGCTCGTCAAGTTTCTCCGTGGCAACCAGGCCTATTTGAGTTAGTAGTCCATCTGATCATGCCTCACCTCATTAACACGGATGACATGTCCCTCTAGTAAGACCGAACTTAAAAGATAGGTAAATTTTTCGTCGTTGTCCTTCAGTTGCGGCTGCATCGACCGAAAAGTCAAAGATCTCAACAAAAAGCTTAATCGGAGCGCTGGAGTTTCGCATGGAATGGAAGTGAAAAGGTGACAGAACGTTGTCGTTGTCAATCTTCTGATATTTTCAGATGCAAATGCCTGTCATCGGAAGTTGCTCCCAACGAGGAAGATGGATGCAAAGCCGATAAGACAAACGTGCGCGCTCGGTGGGTTTTTTAATTTATGAGGACTGGTCATCTGTAATGAAGTTATATGAAGGTCGTAATTTTCTCATCTTAAACGACTAAATCTGCATCTTAGCCGCATTTCTGCACACTGAAACGAGTCGTTGAATATTGTAACAAATAAATAAGGGTGTTCAGCTAAATTCAGCTATGTTTTGTTCCTAAAAAATCGTACAAAATCGTTCCTAAAACATAAAACCCTGGGGTACTGAAACAGCTGGTTGCGGGCAAGGTTAATGACGTTTAGGTCGCACATGGCTGATCCAAGTTAAAGCGCTATTAAAACTGCACACCTACTTCGTTACATATGTGATGGACGAGAAGGAAAATAGCCTACGATCTATCTAAGCGATGTTTTCTGCAGCAAACTGAAATCTTTTGATATCTCTTTGTTTTTTTTTGGTGATACATTTCTATTTTCAGGTGCCATTGCAAACGTAAACAATTCCTAGCAGCCGGTACTCCTCGCTGGAAGAAGGGTTTGCTCATCACACGTCCTCTTAAGAACAACCTGTTTAGAATATGAGGACAAGAAGATCCGCGACCTCCTCCACACAGTCATCTACACTGTCCTCTTCCTAGCGCTTACTGTGTTCATCGGCTACACCGAATTCACGCGGACCGCGCACGAAAAGCGTCGAGAATCCGCGATGGACGATTCCTATCCTTGCGACAAAGACTGGCACTTCGTCAGAGAGCTCTTTATCTGCGTCCACGTCTCCGACGAGAAGGTCACATGGGAGGAGGCCCTCTTCAAGTGCCACGGCCATCTGGCGTCGATCGCCTCCGATGAAGAAAACGAGCTCCTCTACAAATATACCGAGCGGAACTACGGTATCATGGAACCGCTTTGGATCGGTGGGCAGTCAAAGGACGACTCGGCCGAGAGATTCTTCCTCGGACAGTTGAACGAGATAGAGTACCGATGGGCAGACTTCACGCATTGGAAGTTCTCGAAAGTGGACAAGAAGAAGGCGGATCGAATCCCGGGACGTCTTTGCTTGACGGTGGGTGCTACCTAAGGAAGTCAAAGTTCTAGCATCTAAGACAATGCTCAACTATATTCACTCTCTTCAGTGATGTGTACAGTCATGTTTATTCCAGATCAATCCGGAGCATGAGATGGTGTGGAACTACGAAGAGCAGCAGCACGTGTCCGTCCTGAAGGACCCGAATTGGACTCCAAAAGACTGCAGAAAGAAGCATGGATATATCTGCAAGGCATTAAGCTACATCACAAAATCTACTTTTTCCAACACTCCAAATGAGAGTCCGGAGCTACTTGACATCTTCAGTCCAGCGCTGAGCCGTCCCGGTCTAAAAGAACAAGAAGGCTTCAAGTTTGCCGGCCTTAAATGACGAAGCAAAATGTCACATATTTACTCGTTTTAAATAAAGAACTAATTTAAAAGTTGGCGTGATTCTTAGATAAGTAGGTAGCGACGTAGAGCGTGAATGACACATCTTGTCAATTTCCAACATCGTGTTTCGTGCTCCGGATGTCGTTCCGCGTACTTGTCAGTGTTTAAGGATGCACACGAATCGACATATCTCTTAACTTTTACCGCAGCGGAAAAGAAAGAACGGGCTCTCAATATCCTTGAAACGTGACCCAGTTTTCAATGTGTTTTATTTAAATCCGGCGCTTCTGTATCATAGGCCAAATAATCACCGCAGCACATTCTTTGTCTGTCCATACACTTAAGCTATGCGTTCTTAGCATGCGATAAAAAACATCAGGGCTGCCGGATTGTACACTACAGAGGTTTATCAGCGGTCGGGTCGTTCCACTTCTCTCGATCTCCGATTTTGTCACAGTCTCGAATTTTTGCGGGGCACAAAAAGGTCCGCGCGCAACATCCACAAACAACGACCTAATTCCAAATTTTTTAAAACACTTCTCGTAGATGCAGAGCGAAAATCGTACGCAGCGCGGTTATCACTCTTCCGCACACCACACTTTTCAACTGGTTTTGCTATCTCGTCTTAAGGTTCTTACTGTCTTTAGCGGCCCTGGAAAGCAGAGATACCGGCTCCATGCCCTCCAAACTAAAAGTCGAGCCATATCGACCTCTATTTTTCACCAAAACAAATTACAATTGGCAATTTCTTCTGACATTATTATAACTGCAAATGGGCCGTGATAAGTCATGAAAATCTTCCTTTACAACAGGCTTAAAGTCGGCCCCCGAATCGTCTTGATTCCTCAGCTGCACCGAAAGTCGAACCCTTGGCCGACTCGAGCCGGAATTACTAGTGTGAAGGAAATGGCGGCACTTTTTGGATTTAAGGATTTAAATCACACTTTTAAATCGTTTAAATCACAAGATTTATATTACAGTCCGACACATCTCAACTGTCATATCTCTGGAAATATTTACAGAACTCATACACGAAAAGTATTGTCATAATACATATCATATCGAAGCAGGAACGTGCCGGATATTTTGAAAGCGGTAAAAACCTCACAATTCGCATTTCGGTCACAGGACCTTTAATCCGGTTTTCGATAAACTGCTCATGGTGGATTTGTTACAAACGAATTTCAAAGCAGAACGACGAAGGACAAAGGCAAGAGGCCAAACCAGAGTGTTCAGCGCTGTTATGAGGACACTAGGATAGAAATACTACGCTTGTAAAAATAGTCATGATCACCACTACACAATAGATACCTTCAAGGCAAAAGTGTCTTCAACGTTTACAAGAAACCTCACCATATATGCTGCCTTTTTGCAGGAACATCGAAGCAGGAACACTCCAAATGAGAGTCCGGAGCTACTTAACATCTTCAGTCCAGCACTGAGCTGTCCCGGCTTAAAAGAACAGGAAGACCTCAAGTTTGACGACCTCAAATGACGAAGCAAAATGTCATGGATCTAATTATAATGTTAAAATTACAGATAGCGACTTAAAAGCCTATTGTAACAACTTATCGATGTCCACCACCAGAGATGTTACGGTTACGATTCGGTTACGGTTAAGTAAAAATCGCATAATTTCACTTATAAATTAGGGAAAACCCTGTGGGACCATCACTATTTGACCATCTGGTGCATTAATGAACCTTCGCGCTTGGTTTTGACCGTAATTTTGGTTTTGAAAAATTTTAATTTTCGGTTACGGTTACGGTTAATTGGTTCAATCCGGTTACGGTTACGGTTACGATTCCGATTAACCGGTTGAAGCGGTCGGTTAACATCTCTGTCCACCACTACCGTGTTCCGCGTGTTGTTCCGCTCGTCATTCAGCACACATGTCAACAATTGGAGATGCCCACGCATTGACGTATTCTCTTAATTTTACCACAACCCAACAAAAAAACAATTGTCGCTCAATATCCCCGAAAGTTGACCCAGTTTTCAAAATTGTTTTATTCGCGCGATGCTCGGTCGCCACTAGATTCAAGATCGCTGTAGCACACTTCAGAACCGGTTTCAGAATCAGTTTCTCATTTACATTTTTTGTGGAATATTGTGGAGTACATCAGCTTACATTATTCTGCACTCGTATGTTTATAGCTTTACATGTTGTGACAATTTCATTATCTAGAATTTGTACAATCTTGTGAAGGCTGTAACTTGAAAGCACAACATGGGCAGATGGTTTTTTTATGACCAATTTTTAATTTTGTAAAATTTTGCACTCCATCACGTAATCTTCACAATCCTAACGATCACGACGGCTGATAGGTTTATACCGCGAAGAATGAGAGTGGCGTAGAATTTGTACAGAAATGATTTTGTCAAAGAATCGAATTTTCCGCACATCGTATAAAAGGTCCGTCGCGCAACATCCATGAACCTCGACCCGAATTTTTTTTAAGTAATTCCGCCGTAAATATTCGGTGGAAATACGAAGTGCGCAGCGCGATCACCACCTTCGCACAGACAGGGTAAGAACATCACAACACACTTTAAAACTGGTTGTATTGTCTTGACACAGTTTTCACTGAGCGAGTGCATCCATTGACTTACAGACATGAATTTCATTCCGTACGTTGTTACTTGAGCCACTACATCTGTACTGATTGAATTAGTGCAATAAATGGAAAATATAAATAGAAACATTCTTAAGGGAGCTATGATAAGCCAATTACCTTATAAGAGAGTAGAGCCCCGCGGTATAGTCGACGAGATTGCGTGGACATTCTTTTCTTTTTGTAATTCACTTTTGCTGCTTTTTGTGATTTTGCTGAATTTTGGCTTAAATTGAAGCTGGAATCGAGATCTACAATTGTTATTAGATGGATTTTTAAAAAATTGCTCAAAAGTGGTTCTAAAAGTGCATGCAAGGTCTCCGCGTCGGGAGCCTGCATCTGTACATTCCAGACAGGTGTGCTTTGCTGACTGAGCCTTTCAGTAATTCTGTGTTTTTTGTGCTTCTAAAGCTACTTTTAAACGTTTTCACGCTCAAATGAAACCTAAAAGTAGCACAGAAAGAAAGTGGCGGTGTTTATGTCAACAATCTTTCAAGGCTGAGGATGACTTCCGTGATCTATAGCTCAAATTGAACCTCAAATTGAGGTCTACAAAACTTAGTTCTTCGATTTTTGCAAAACTTTCCAAAAGTCTTGCAAAAACGCGATGCAAGCTCTCCGTGGTGGGAGCCTGGGGCGGTCAGGCGAATGGTGAAGCTGTTTGGTTGAGTCAAACTTATCGGCACGTGATTTTGACTTTTTTGTTTCCAACTTCAATTTTAAAACCTACTGCTGTAGAGCGTAGCGTAAGAGCATCAAAAAGTATCTCCATCACAGCATTTTCGTAGGCTATGCCGGAGCGCAGGCTAAGCGCAAGTCTAGCGTAGCATAGTGCACTCGGCTTCGGACCTGTAGAGCGTAGGTTATGACTATAAGCATAGAGCGTAGACTTGGGTTCAGCATTCGTTTGACCGACATCGATCGTCGAATGACATTAAAATCTTAAAGTGCGTAGGTTGAAGGACGTAGGCAACAAGCAAGGCGAGCGTAGGTTAGGCATGAGCCTACAGAGCGTAGGATATACCTAAACATGTGGAGCGTAACGCGAACTGAAGCTAAATCTTAAAGTTAGTTAAACATCTCTTAGCTTATCTCTTAATTCAATCTCTTAAGTGCGAGCCAGATCGTATACTATCGTATCGTAAGCTAAGCGTAGGCTTATTCGCTTAGTATGATAGAAGCTCGGTGTAGGTCCGATCCCCCAGCTCAGCACTGTGTTCTTAAGTTCTAAGCTAAACTACATCTCTTATCTTCTCTCTTAACTACACGAAACGGAGCTAACTATCATCACTGATATTCTATAACGGCGTGGGCGGAGCCCGATCCTGTACACGCAACTTCTCAACAGCCAAGAGTGCCACGTGGGGTCTGAGTCTGAACGTGGTCATTAAGGCCGTAAGGAGACCTACTTCGTGTTAGATCCATTTGGAAATCACTTTCCATCACCAGAGAAGGCAGAAACGTAGATTGCAAGCACAGTCAGAGCGTATGCTAAGACCGTAAATTGACGTAGGCTAAGAACGTAGGCGAAGCGTTTGCAGAGTAAAAGTCACAGAGAAATGCGTTTAACACCGTTTTGACGCTTCTCTGTTCGTTTTTTTTTCGGGTTATCTAATTTGTACGGGTCTATAAAATTTGTAAATAAAACTAACTAATAACCTCTCACTGCATGTTCTTCGGGAAGCTAGAGGACAGCGCAAATCGCGGAGCGATTTCCCACGGACAGCTTCGGACTTTCTTTCCGCTTAGGACCTACACTTAGCTTCGGCAAACCTCTTTGGGCTTCGACCTACTGCCAGCTTCGACAAAAACGATAAATAACCTGCTGCCAGCTTCGACGATTACGAGGGATCGCAGATCCCTCGTAATTACTATAATAGAAAGTTGTTTGGCGGATTTCGGGGCAAAATTTCAAGCATACATGTTTGGACTTTTTTTTTGTTTTTTTTAAAAATGATGTATAGTGATGTTGTAGAGCACAAGAAGGGCTACAATTATTATAGGCTCGATTTTTTTGTTTTTTCTTATTTTTGGATTAAAGTACAAAAAACTGAAAAATGGAAAATGACCATTTTGATGCAGATAGAGGTGAAATCGAAAGTTGTGGTACAAAGCAAAAATGTAGAATGCGATGAGCTCTACAAGATAAGAGCATAAAATCCACATCTTAAAGGTCAACTTATGGGGTAAAACGGGAACTGTCTGAAAAGTGCACACGACTTTCTGCATGCATTTGGGTGGTGTCTGGGTGCATGGGACCGGTGTCCTTCACCTTCCAGACAGTTCCTTTCACTTTCATGGGCAAAGTCACGGGCAAAGGTCACTCTTCCTCCCTGCTTCGTGCTTCTGCTCCCAACAACTCCACAAGCTCCAACGTTATTAGATAAGTCCCATTAGATAACTCATGATTCTTTGTGGTACCGTTTAGATCTCCCCAGTATAGATGTGCGTTATGCTACTGTTCTGCTTTCCCCGCTTCTCCAATCTTCCTTCTACCCCACGTAACCCCTTCTTCATGAACTTTGTTTTGCTGTTTGTAAATACCTTAGCTTTATGCGTGTTTACCTCCCCAGTGTGTGTTCCCCCTGTTGCAAGCGCATCTACCCTGATGTTCTGCTCATCCCCGGCTGCTTCTCCATCCTATTGAGCGTCTCCAGCGCCTCTCCTCGGGATCATTTGCGGACTCTCATTTGTGGACAAACCCATGTGACTCTCCATGCGCGCTGCTTTTGGAATAAACCATACGCAAGAGTCTCTAACCCACAGTTAAGCTCCTCAAGGTACGGTAGATGAAAGGGGCTTTGCAATGTTTTGCAAAACATTTTGTTGGCAGTTAGCGTAGGTTCGCACTTCTATGGGCTTAGGTCTCATTTTTGATGAGTAATTCAGTGACTTCGAGGATCGATGATACGGGAATGGGAGTTTCGGTCAAAGGGCATCAAACGACAGTTGAAGGGAGTCATTTGCAAGGCTTTTGTAGTATTTTCCAAAATTTGTAGGGCTGTTTCGGGGTTTTGTTTGGCGATTAGTCGGTCTTTAGAGGTTACTTTTGGGGTGAGGCGAAAAGGAGACCGGAATAGCTGCGGAGTTATCTTTCCAACCGTTTTGTTTGTAGTTAGCGTGGGTCTATGGGCTTAGGAGGTACTTCTCATTTTGGGTGCGACTTCTTGGGTACTTCGAGTTCGAGGATACGGGCGTTTAGGTCAAATTGTATAGCAGACAAAGATCATCAGCGAAGCATAGGCTTAGGAGGTATTTAGGCGGCTTCCAGTCATGTTTATAGTGACACAGTTGACGGAAGCCATTTGTATGGCTTTTTTCGGGTTTTGAAGCCAAAAACAAGAAGATCGGGCTGTCTTTTCTACTGTTTTCAGGGCCGTAACACGCAAAAAGGAGAGCGGAATAGCTGCGGAGTAATTAAGGCCACTTTCAGTTGTGTTTGGCTATTTGCACGGCTATTTTCGGGTTTTGAAGTTATGGAGCGTAAAGGTGCATGTGGGTCGTTACTGTTTTCAGGGCCGTAACACGTTGCGTAGCGCGAAGATGGGCAATTTTGACGCAGATTGAGGTGCGTAAGAGCTTCGGACATCCATGCATCCCACGCGAACCTATTAACACCCCCACGAATCCGCCACACTCGAACATGTCGTAGATCCCCGCGAACCTCTTTGTGGACACCACAACCATGGCGAACATGGCGGAAAACAGCTTAGAAGTTGCGGGAATTCGAGGTTCTTTTTTCCGCCTGTGGCAGCGTGCATGGCAGCTACACAGCGACATACAGCTTCGGACGTGAACATCAGCTTAGATCTTTGCGCTTAGGAAGGATTTCTCATTTTGGAAGCGTGTGTATGGAGTTCGCATTTGCATTTGACATAGAAGCAAGACGAAAATAGGGTGTAAAGCAGTAGCTGAAGCTGTAGATCTTAGCAACTTAGCACTACAGAGAGAGACGGGGGCTTTGGATGCATACCGCAAGGTTATCAGCAGCTTTGGATCTACATGCATCCCCAGCGAACTTCTTTGCACTCCCGCAAATCCGTCCCACTCCCACCTGTCTTCAGGCCCCCGCGAACTTCTGAGCGGCTTTGGATATTGCAGGGGCTAGAGACAGGCCAAAGCGAAGCTTTCTGCTCGGGTTTTCGGGCGGGGGCTTTGCATGCATCCCCTGTGAATCGTTTCACTCCCACCTCTCTTAGGGCTTCGGCAAACCTATTGCCTTCTTTGCAGCGCAGGGCCTTAAGTATCCCTGCACCCGCACACGGCCTCGTTTGAAGTGAGAAAGCGAAAGGATTATAGTATTATTTGGTTACTTCGTTTCACGATGGCTATCCTGGCCCTTGGAGAGACCTACATGTAGAATGGGAATTGTTTCATGGAAATAAAAATGTCTTGAGCTCCTTCCACCATTCTACCAGGACACCAGCTTAAACCTGAAGCCTCGATGGTTCGCCTCGAAGGCGCAAGTATCTCTGCGCAACGAGTTCCAGATGTTTCCTTTGGTCGGACTCTTCTGGAGGAGCAGGCCTCTTTGATACGTACTTGCAGGTGCGACTAGGACGGCTCACAATCAATTCAGCGTCAAGTTAGCGTCTCATCCACCTTCAGTTACAAACAAGTTCTTCGAACTTCCAGAACGTCTTCCAGAACAACGGACCTCGTTTTTAGAAATAAAAGAGATGCTAGCAATAACCCTGACAGTTTATCGATGCGAAGCCGAAATTGTGGCCATATATATAATCAATTCAAAAGTGTAAACAATCATTTCCACTGATTTAAGAATTCCGCCGGACGCTCATCCATCATGAATACGATGCACTGGACCCGACAGGCCTACTTGAGGACCATGGTAGTGTGCCCACTAGGATATTTGTTTGTTCAAGGTAAGCCTTCTACTGCTTGGGAAGTTTTCTGCAGCTCCTAACATCTCTCCAGGCTTTCGTGGAGACCTGAAGTTCGGAAGACCTGAAGAGCATCAGCCGCCCGAACACTTGAGGGAACTCTTCGAGTCAGAGCTGAAGAAGGCGAACACGGAGCGTCCGCTCAACGTGAAACTGACGCTGACGGACGAATTGGACCCTAAGACGTCTTTCTTCCTGTTCAAGCGGGAAGCCGAGATTCGACTGCCGATGAGGATGGTTTTCCGTGATGCCCAAGAAGCCCGACAGGCTCTCGACGATGGCATAGGCATTCCTAGGCAAGTAGAGAGATTCCTTCGACTTCTTTACAATGCCCCCTTTGTAGTAGGTACGAACGAGTGAACACGAACACTTATTTCATGGACAAAGTGGCCAGGCACATGGTTCTCTCCCCGGCCGCAAAGAAGTTCGCCATTCAGCGCGAAATCCTTCGAGCTCAACAGTATGAACAAAAACAGTTTAAGATCATCAGAAGTATATTTAGAGGGCCATCCAGATATATAGTGGGCTTCTTGGCGCAAGTCGGACTTTGTTGCGTCCTCTATAGCACTGGATGCCTTCTTATCGGAGAGCTGTCTTTAGTCATTGGACCAATCTTTGCAGTCTGTATCAGCCTCTGGTTCGCCGTGGAGCCCTTCTGGGTGGGTCCTGTGTTTTACAGAGAGAGGATTGAGAAGCAGCTTGATCGAGAGGTATTCGAAAAGTAAGTTATATACTGTTCTGTGAACCGAGCGGCCTTGGCCAGAGGCTTCACACTTGATTTTGTGGATTCCGAGAAATGGTCCGACCATGCTAATTCGGTCTTTTTAGGGATCTTAGCTACGCAGAAGGGGCTAAGGAGTACCTGGAAACATCGATGAACCTCGGTCGCCACCTTCGTCGCATGATGGGAAAGAAAGGAGAGAAGGAGTTCGATAAGTATGGCAAAAACCTAAAGGCTCCAGCTTCCCGGCTCTGCCGACTTCCGGAAATCTATGATCATCTGGAAGGCAAACGATTAGACTCTCCATAGGGATAAATAAATTCGAATAAATAAACAAGAATCAGTGTAACTTGAGTACAGTGATCACTTCGGAGAGGGGTGCCACTCCACCTATGCAATCGTGGCCATCCTCACAAATATCAATTCAGTGAGCAAAGGACAAATCACAGAAGAAGAAATTTGAAAGACGGGAGTCGGCAGATAAGGATGTCGAGAAAATCGAAAAAACGGTGAACGAACTGAAACGATCACGAAGATCCACAAAGGACTGGTATTCCTGGCTTAAGATCCAAAAGGGGAGTTCAGAGACATTTGCATAGATAATATTTATTTACAGAGCTTCCTGCTCGAGATGTCATCACAACTGAGCGAAATGGACCGTATAACTTGACCCGGAGTGAGAGGGAAACAAAGGCCCCGACTAGCTCCAGAGCTGTCGGGTGATGTTAGTGCGTAGCGCCATGGAGATCTCCTCTGGGAAGGCTGGGTATTGGCTGAAGAAACGGATGTTGGTGAGGAGTTCGATGTCGCGGATGCGCGCCGTGTTCGCCATGAGGTACTCCTTACTGCTCCGAATTAGTGAGAATTCGGGGATACGGTCCTCCCTGGAGAAGAAGCTTTGAAAGGTGGACAAAGTTCGATTAAGAAGATCTAGCAAGCCACATTTAAGACGACATACCGTCTTCGCAGCGGACCAGGATTCGGAAGACGTGGATGGGGATAGGCCCAACTCGGGAATCGGCGGTCTCCTTCTTCGATTCGGTGTTCTTCGGTTCAGGATTCTTCGGTTCGGAATTCTTCGGTTCGGAATTCTTCGGTTTGGTCTCCTTCGCTTCTTGGGTACTTCGAGTTCGAGGATACGGGCGTTTAGGTCAAATTGTATAGCAGACAAAGATCATCAGCGAAGCATAGGCTTAGGAGGTATTTAGGCGGCTTCCAGTCATGTTTATAGTGACACA